>CANTUT010000843.1:0-5000 GCA_947687605.1 Reutealis trisperma | reverse complement strand
GTTCGAGCATCAGGCTTACTAGGCAAAAAAGTTGTTGAATTTTGATTTAAAGGCTACTAGAGAAAAAAGGCTATTGGACTTGAATGACTTAGAGGAGATTCATCACTTAGCTTATGAGAATGTCAAGATTTACAAAGAGAAGACTAAGAGATGGCATGATGCTCATATCCTCAAGAAAGACTTTAAGAAAAGAGATTTAGTCCTATTATTCAATTTAAGACTAAAAATTTTTCTAGGTAAGCTGAAATCATGGTGGAGTGGACCATTCAAGGTGGTTCAAGTCTTCCCTCATGGTGCTTTAGAGCTTGAGAATTCAAAGGGGGAAACCTTTAAGGTCAATGGGCACCGATGCAAACTTTATTATAGAGACTTTATGTCTCAAGCAAAGGAATCAATCTCCATAATTGAGGTTCTTTGAAGACTATATCCTTAATGTCCAGCTAATACGACATTAAAGAATCAATTCTTCAAAGGCAACCCAAGTTACATTTTATTATTTCTTTTCTCAGAGTTTTTTATTTTATTAAATTTAGTTAAGTGATTTGCTGCGAATTGTTCTTAATTTTTTATCCCTCACTCTTATTTCATGGGTTGTTTTAGTTCTCTTCATATTTCTTGATAGGTTTTACGCATTAGCGGTCATTTAGTAGAGTTGCACAACATCATGGGCATAATAGGTGTCACACGCACAATGAGCTGGCATGTTAAGAAGAATTGGTTGCATCATAGTCGTACTGGTTGTCGCGGTCACAATAGTGGGCTGAGCCTAGTTTCGTCACAAGTGCACCACACATTGCAGGCGTGATGACTTTGAGTGGTAAAGCGAGTAATGAATATTTTTATGAGATTGAATTATCCAATGGGATTGTGAAAGTTGAGAATGAAGATGTTGAGTTTTTGCTTGAGGACAAGAAAAAGTTCAAGTGTGGAGGAATTTGATGTGTGCATTTTGAATCAATGTTTTTAGGTAGTTTTCATTAGGAATTGCATGTATTTATGGTGTATTTTTGTTCAATTTTATTTCGTATTTTGTATTTTCCATTTGAGAAAGGTTTTGAAGATTTTATAGGGTTAAAAGAACTTTAAAGAGGTGAAGAAAGAATGGGGAGCAAAAGGAAGCTAGTACAAAACTTGCAGTGGCTAAGAAAGTTGCATCAATTTAGAAACTGGAATTTGTCACAATCGTGACATGTGTTGCTACCTTGATGAGCTGTTTGCATCATGTTCCATAATCCAAAATTTCTAAACTAATTGGGAAAAGATGTGGCTTTCTATTATAAATAGGATGTTAAGAGAAGGCTAAAGACAACTAGAATGAGTAGGAAAAGAGAAAAAAGACCTACCAGGAGATTGAATCAAGGAAAATAAGATTGAAGGCTTATGAGTGAATATTAACATATCTAAATTCCCTATTTTCTCCAAAACTTGTGTTGATGAATTCTTCTTCTTATTAGTACTTGGTTTTTATTGCAGCTACACTATCACATCCCAACTTAAGAGATATGACGGTCCTAGAACATAGGGAGACATAAGGTCACCCACGCCCATAGAACCTATCTACACATATATAATTCATGCTTAGGATCGTACCAAACTTCATACAATAACTCATATTAAAACATTTATGTGAAAACCTTCAGTTGCAGAAGACAATAATTAGATACTTCACATGTAATCCATAAGAAAATAGTATTTATAATCCAGTTGAACTCTTAACAAAACATTTCAAATAAACATCAAAATAATTATTCCTAAAGCATCTAACGATAACCCTTCGTATCATAGTATTATTAAAGACTTCAGACAAGGAATTCCCCAAGCAGAGTAGAATGCTTAAGCTATCACCTTGCCTCCTTATACTACTCACCTAGAACTATATAAGGAAAAAGGAAAAGGGGTAAGATAGATGATCTCAATGAATAAGCAATATAACACATACATTAAAACATAGTCCTTTGAAAAAGAAACTCATAGCTTATACACATAGTTCATGATTTACAATTCACGAATTAAGTTAACATTTAAGCAAGGCTTTCAATTAAACAAGTTTGCAAAAATCACACTTATACGTAAAGGCTATTGCTCTATCACTCAAACACATAGAGGAGAGGTGGCATTAAACCAAATTCCAACTCCTATCACATAAAGAGCGTGAAGCTGATCAAGCCCCATGGCTAGAACTGCCCCTTTCTAGATGAGGTGGATACACTACCCCTATCCATCGGGTTAAGACTGTGTGCACAGGTTTTGATGATTACTCGCATCAGCATAAGAACATCTACATAAAGGGTTAAAGGTACCATAGCTAGAGCTAATGGTATTCAAATATATTAATAGCACTTAAGGCAACAATAGCATGTATAACAATAATAATATCAGTTTAGTTTTTTTGAACAGAAGATACAAGAATAGTGTAGTTCCAGAAAGAAAATAAGTTGGGGCAATTATCATAAAGAAATATCATTAGATAAACAAAATGGTTTTTAGACCGATTGTCCTTTGGCAACCCAAGCTTTAAAATAGAGATCATTGAGTTCATTTGAAATAGAAAATAACTTGGGTTTCAAGAATATCAAGGTACACATAACATAATATCACATACTTGTAACATAACACAATGTTACTTACACTTGCAACATGAACATAGTGTTTACTCACACTTGTATAATGAATACAATGTTCACTCACCTTGTGGTTCCTTCGTTCCTAATTCACGTAGCCCTTGGACTTCTAAGACTCCTCAAGCTCTATCATAATATTTAATTAAATACTTAGTATTTATTTAACCATGATACTATCCCATCTCATTACTACCCCCATGCACATATAACATTCACATACACTTAGAGTTGCATATATAGGTGCACTCATCATTTGCACATAATATTTTGACTTAAAAGTCTCGTACACTTAGCCTTTATAGACCCATATGAAAACACATCATAATCATGTTAATACCTTTCTAAGGTCATCATAATATCATTATCTTAGTAACAATTCATTTTAACAATCATCTTAATATACTTAACACATCCATACATGTCAACTTAACAAATAACCTTTCAAGTGTCATTCTTAACTCTATGATCCATTCATTCAATCAATCACCTCATCAACTCAAGACCATTTATTCATTATCAAGTCATCATAACATCTAGTTTCATATTTCCCAATCACATTCACATTCTAATCACAATATGAGTTTAAGATACCTTAAGTATACCAAAGTGCCTCTAGCCTTATCTAAGATCATTCCTTCAACTAACATGCAATTTTATTATTTATTATACATACATACATGTCAATAATCATCAAAATATATTGCATAAAAATTATAGACATTGGGATAAAAATCCCATAGTAGGCCGAATGCATCATCAAAAGGAAAACTGAATTTTTCTTACTTTTCACACTTTCCGTCTATTATAGTAATATGTAAAAACATAGTTTGAACCAAAATTTTTCATATAAACAGAACAAAAATCATTTTAGAACATTAATTCACATGAATCGATAGCCATATGTGTGACATGTACATGAAAATTCTAATTTTAGGTTTTAGGATGCAAAACCATGAGTTTTCTTGTTTTTGGTATTTTTTGGTCATTACAATAATATATAAACAGGTGGTTTAAACTATTATTTTTCATTCAATTATAGAAAATATCAGTTTAGAACATCCACATGTACAATTCGGCAACCATAGATAATAATTATGCATAAAAATTCCAAAGTTTAAGGCTTAGGGTGAAAATCATGAGTTTTCGCGCTTTCCGTTCATTACAGTAATATACAAACACATGATTTAAATCATTCTTTTTCATCCAAACAAAAAAAAAATATTAGTTTGGAATATTAAACATCACAATTTGGTAGCCATAGAGTTATCAAACCAAAGAATTTTCTAACTTTCAAGTTCTAAAGCGAAAATATTGAATTTCCTTATTTTATGAAACTTTTCGGTCATTACAAAAATATAGTTTAATTCAATATTTTTTATCAAAACACATCAAAAATCAATTTAGAAATCAATCCTATAGGAATTGCCCTCCCCCCTGTAGTGTTTATGCATAAAATTTTAGATTTTAAGTTACAGGATTCATTTTTGGAGAAATAGCACGGAAAGATTTGTGTTTTCGATAGAGAATTAAATTTCTCTCTCAAAAACTCATCTAAATAGAATTAAATCTATAAAAAATCAGCAAAAAACTAGTTCAAAATAATTTTCTTATAATTTATTTCATAGAAATCAAATAGGAAATTGTTAAGAAAGAAAAACTTATAGATACGGGCGACAAATCGAAAAACTGAAAGGTGTTTTCTTAATTTCGAGAGATAGAATTTTTTTGAGAGAATTTTTATGTGAAAATATAGAAAATTAGAGTGATGGCTGCTGGAACATTAGGGCTGGCCAAAATTTTCATATTTAAATCTAAGGTTTTGGGCAATTTCCACTAATACCCTTAATAAGCTAGGTTAGGAGGGTTTTTGGGTAGTGGACTTTTAGGTATTTGGGCTTTTTATTTGAATTGGGGGCTGGTTATAAGTAATTAAAATAAAAATAATTTTTTTATTATTTTCATTAAAATTTCCCCTAAGACATTTATTTTAAAATACTCAAAAAATTATTTTATACTTAAAAATTGCCTTTATGCATGAAAATTCATTTTATTTAAAATAATTTATTTTATGCTAATGTACTTTATATAAATCATTTATTTCACAATAATAACTCATATTATACACATTAAAAATAATTTAACATGCCACATATTCATCAATCACATAGAACATAAATTCCCATGAAAGCACACACTTAACCTTAATAGTTCTAAATCAAGCAAATTGTCATAAAAATTTCTAGGGTAGGTGTGGGTTGTTACATACACTTAACTAATTCTTTAGTTGGGAATTAATGTTTTGAAGCACAATTTCTTTCAATTATTTATAAATCTAAGTTCATGTGGTATATGGTATTTGTTGTATATGTGGTATTTGTT
>CANTUT010000842.1:0-132842 GCA_947687605.1 Reutealis trisperma | reverse complement strand
ATATATGTGTGTGTGTGTGTGTGTGTGTGTGTGTGTGTGTGTGTATATATATATATATTTATATAGTGAGTATAAAGGCTATTTTCAGGACCTTTTTTTTTTTTATAGCAATGAGACGATTTCAATCAGTATTTTCATATTGTTCAATTTCTCATTTAAGGTGAGAAATAGTGTCTTTAGCATAAAGAATATTTCTCTCAGGAGCAAGATGCTTCCCGTAAGTATGAATTCAAGAGTGGCAGCCTAACCCTTGCTCACTCGCACATATCACATTACATAAGACTGATAAGGTCTTATGGTTAGGGGTTCTCCTGTAACAGAGGTTAGGTACTCTCACCCTACCCGTAGGCATATACCAAGTGCACAAGGTCTAATATATTACCCCACATTAGAGGGGGATTTCTGCTAATCAATTAATAGTGAATAAGAAAGTTCATATATAGTTCACGTCAAGGAGTTCAATGATCAAAGTACGAATTCAATATGATTGGTTCATAATAGTAAATTGTCATCAAGAAGCATCATATCAATGGTTCAATGTTCAATGAGTAATTCAAGCTTATCAAGGAATCGAGAAGTGTCATATCGAATGGTTCAATGTTCAATGAGCAATTCAAGCTTATTAAGGAATTGAAATACTTAAATGATTACGGTTTGAATAATAACGGTTCAAAGTATATAACACAAAGCATATTATATTATTAAGTACTCACCTTGAATTCCTTTGCTTCTATTTACATTTAACTCTGATGCTAGTACTGCTCCTTGCACTCTTGCATAATATTCTTGTCTTTGTCTTTAAATTCTACACATTGTATTTCAATTGTATATCAATCATTTTCTCATTATAACATTTGTTTAATTTAGCTTAACTTGTTAATATTTCTATCTTGTTCATTAAAGCACAACTTATTACTTTTAAAGCTAAGATATACTATACATATACTTGTTACTAAATTTAACATTTTCCTTAGTTGTTCTTTAAATGGCCAAAGTTATTCATTTTAGGAAGGACAATTCCTTTCTTCTCAATTCCACATTTCAACTTTCGTAATAGTTAACTAGAGCCAATTAAGCAGTTTCCAATATTCAAGGGAGCTAATTCCACTTCCATCAACGATTCCATAAATGAACCTAGTTCATTAAATTTGAGAAAATCATTTCTATTAATTGGATTTCAAATTTTACATTATACAAATCATATGACACCATTCTCAATCTTGATTTTTCCTTCAATTTTATAAATCTAAGTCCAATTCTCAAAATCCTAAATTTTCTATAACCCCTAGAATTTGGGAATAATCATCAATTCTTCATCCAATCTTCACATTAGTCAAATATTCCTCAAATTAACATAACATAAAACTTATATGACCCTTCAATCATCAATATCTAATATTAGAACATTAAGTTTCTCTTTAACTATGTTTATGCCTCTAAGGTTCTCAAAGCTTGAATCATGTTCCCAAATCTCATTCTAATACTTATAAATCATCTTTCCTCATCTAAAATTATTCAAAACCATATCTCATGTGTGATCACTTTAAGTTGGCCGAATTCTTCAATGGTATAAAAGAGGTTTTAGATAATTAAACTACTTAAAATTAACCTTAAAACATATAAAAGAGTAGATAATCATAATTTTCTCACCTTGATTAACTTTAATTTGCCAAAGTTCTTATTGCAAGTAGGGGTAGAGAGTGTTGTAGAGAGAGAGGTGGAGAACCTTGGTGTGGAAAAAGAAGTTAAATGTGATTTCCCAACATAATCTTACATATATATCTATTGAGTTGAATGGTGAGGATTTATCAAGTTAAATCCAATGGTTGGGATTTTATCTAAATGAAAGGCTAGGATTCTATCAAGGTGGATAGTTAGGATTGTCTCTACAATGGCGAGGGTTATCATTAGGTGTTGGAGTGTCCAACTTGAACATAAACTCATATGTAGTAAGAAGAAGAGTTCAATTTGGTTTGGAACTTCGACTAGGTCAAATTTTGTGCCTAATTATTCAAACTTTGTAAATCTTTCTCTACACATTCTTTGTCTATAGTCTTGGGCTAACCATTTTGCTAACAAGTTTTGGATGTTCACTTACTCTTGGGCCCAATGGGCAGCCACCATCTATTAGGTTTGGGCCTTGGAGTCCAAAAGCCTAATAACAAATCTATATATGCACATTTCAAGCTTGATAATTTCATGCATTTTTCATTTTATTTCTTTCACTGTACTATGCATATTTCTACCTTCTAATATCACTACATACTCTAGACATTGCTAGATAAATCTTGTTCACTACATAGGACACATGTATGTAAGTCATGTAGACTCACTTGGTCAAATTAAGTTTGACTTTCATTGCAATATCGTAACTTTGATTAAATTCAACTTCTCATGTCACTATTATTATCTCCCAATATTTTAGGAGATATCAACATCCGTTCACTAACAATTTAATTTCATATCTCAATTAAATTACTAACATAGTTACACTAAGTCAAACTCGATTTGGCTTTCATTTATCACAAGGGTACTTATCATAATTGATTGTATTCTTGACTTACTGTCACATCGTTCATTTAGAATTCACTTCTTATGGTACTCTTATGGTTCTTGATGTGCTTTGAAGGTCCTAAATGCATAGTATATGGACGTTATAATGTCATCATTACTATTTATAATTGAGTAAAGAAACCTCGGGTATTACACTAGTACATATTAAAAAGCTAAAGATAAATAAATTGGAAGAAAGGTCTGTAAAGGGTAGGTTTGTTGGATTTCCTAAAAGTGGTTTAGGATATTTTTTTTATCTTCCTTCTAAACAAACAATTATTGTTAGTCAGGATGTCATATTTCTTGAGAAATAGGTTTTTGAAGAAGGTGGCAAAGGAAGAAAGATAATATTGGATGAAGGGTCATCCAATGAAATCCAACAAAATGATCAAATAGAAATTGATCAATCTCGTGAAGAGTCAACACTAGTTAATGATATCTCCACACATGAACCTCAAAGATCTAGTAGAATATCTCATCCAATAGAGAGATATGGATTTCTTCATGGAAATGTGTAAGGGTTGTTCATTCATAAAGAAGTTGATCATGGTGATGATCCTACTAATTTTGAGCATGCTATATCATATATAGATTCCTCAAAATGGCTTGAAGTTATGCAATCTGAAATGGATTCCATGTATGTTAACCAAGTCCGGGAACTTATTGATCCACCTGAGGGTATAGAACCCATTGGATGCAAATGGATTTTTAAGTGAAAGATTGGCACAGACAGAAACATAGAGACGTTCAAAGCTAGGCTAGTAGCGAAAAGGTTTCATCAAAGGCAAGGCATTGACTATGAGGAAACTTTCTCACTTGTAGCTGTGAACCCTTAAAATTGCACCATTGAGATTGGCCACATCTTGACACTTATTAAGATTAGTGCACTACCCATATGGTAGTCCCACCAGTCGGTTAGTGGGCAAGGGTTAAGGGGGCAGTGCCTTATTGAAAAATAAATTTTTTGAATCTTTCACCTGCAATCGACTGCTTTTCATTTACGAACCCATAGAATCAGACTAGGCTCAAATTGGATCAGAAACTAACCAAAAATAGCCAAAACAGTACAGAATAGGTTGGACCAACGGTTTTGGGGTGCGGTGGCACGCCCTGTAGGCATGCCCATCCTACCTAGGCGTGCCGCCCTACTAGCCGGCAAGTTACAGGTGCCACCCGTGCCTTCCAGCGGCACCCCTTTAGCTGCTCTATAAATAGAGCCTCCTTCAAGGTCATTTGGCATAGTCTTTAAGGCAAAAACTCTCACATATTGCTATACTTATTGTGCTGAAATTTTCTTTGAAATTTGATATTAAAATCTGTCATTTCGAAGATCTTTTATTTTGCATTTATTACACTGTTTTGCTAATCTTTTGCTGTTAGGATTTAGATTCAGGGTTTCGAATCCATGGTGGAGCTTAGATCAGGAGCTAAACTCATTCCGTTCACCAGAAAATCAAGAAAAGCAAAGGTATAATTCCTTTCATCTCAGATCTAGAATTCTCTTTAGGTCTAAAACAGAAAAGATCTAAAATTTATTAATTTAAAGATCAGAATTAAATTAATAAAATAAACCAACACTTTTTTCCAAAAGATTTCCTTTGCAAGAAGGAAAAACTGCGTGGGATTTGATTCTTATTCAATAGGATATGCAAGTTGCCATTCTGAAAAGGCATCAATTCCAAAATCTTTTTAATAACATTTTTTTTTCTTTTTACTTTGATTTATTTGTATTAACACTCTATTTTTGATTATGTATTAACTTAGTTGAGGAATGTATATTTTTCCTAGTACCCATAAGGGTTAGAGAAAAGGTCCTCTTTATTTCATCTGTTTTGATTTGTAATAATTAAGTAGAATTTATTCTTTGCTTATTTATTTACAATGTTATTTCATTTCATTCTATCATACATAGCTGTTTTATTCATCATTTTATTCCTATTCATGCATACACAAAAATTCCTTTTTAAGAGTTATTTTGCAACTTTTAGCCAAATTGAAGAAAATCATATTTTTTCAATTATGTAATTACCAAAACCTTATCCCGAGCCCTCTTTGGTCACTCACGGTTTAGTGCTTTTCCATTGGGATTAAATCAAAATATTTTTGGAGTCAATCAATTTGAGTTTTCTTTAATTTTTCCAATTAAAATGAGTAAAGTGGCAACTCCCTTTCACAAAATTCAAATCGCACAAATCAATTTTTTGAACTCATAGCGAGTTCCAATCGTGGAGTTTCTTCCGAAGAGCATTTCAATTCCTTGGCGGATTGGACTAGTGCTCGGGTGAGGCCTCACAGTTGGCGACTCCACTGGGGACTTCAAAATCTTTTTCAAATAAAAGATAAAGTGGATTACTTTTGGTAAAATAGCAAGTTTGGCTTTAATGCAACATAACTCTTTTCATGCATCACTACATCAAACTCCTTGTCTGAAAAGCCCTAGCTTCCTAGGAAAACAAAGGATAGAAAGTAACATTGAGTGGGCAACCTTCCTTAGGTCTGCTTGCCAATAGTGAAATCATCCAACCCATGGCATATCCTTTAATCCTTTTAGAGGTGTAATGAGTATGCACATACCATTGGACCCACATGATGCTCCTTATCTCACATGTGGTTAGGTATATCACATCTCTAATGTGATGGGTTCCCTTTAAACCACCTAATCCTTTCATGTAATGACTCATAGAACTTTCCTTTAGGATGGTATGCACCATAATACTAAACTTGGTATGTCATTATCATGAAATCTTTTCATTCATGCATACATATATCATAGCCTAAACCTTGTGAAGAGTCAAAAACCTATCCAAACATCTTTATACCTAAAACTTATGGCCCACCTAAACCCATGGTCAAAACCCAAAGCCCATGGTCCACCTAAACCCATGGTCAATACCCAAAACCCATGATCCACCCAAACCCATGGTCAAAACCTAAAGCCCATGGTCCACCTAAACCCATGGTCAACACCCAAAGCCTATGGTCCACCTAAGCCCATGGTTAAAATCTAAAACCTATAGTTCGTCTAAGCCTATGGTCTATACCCATGGTTAAAACCCAAAAACTCATGGTTCACCTAAACCCATGGTCAAAATCCAAAGCCTATAGTCCACCTAAACCCATGGTCAATACCTAAAACTTATGGTTCACCTAAACCTATGGTCAATACCCAAAACTCATGGTTCACCTAAGTCTATGGCCAAAATTCAAAACTCATGATTCATCTAAATCCATGGTCTAGTCCTATCGAAGCCCATGTCAAACTCATGGTAAAAATAAACTTGTCTATGGTACCATTATCCTTATCCACAATTTTTACCCAAGCTAAACACTGACCTAGCTCTATAAGCTAAACACCGATGTAGCTTTCATCTTTCACAATCCCTATCCAAGCTAAACATTGATATAGCTCTACAAGCTAAACACTGACCTAGCTCTACAAGCTAAACATTGACCTAACTTTCATTTTTCATAATCCTTACCAAGCTAAACACAGATTTAGCTTTATCCTCAACAAACTTTACCAATGCTAAACACTTACCTATCTTCATTCTTATCCACAATCCTTACCCAAACTAAAAGCTGACTTGGTTTCATCTTTTACATTACTATCCAAACACATGGTCCATCTAAGCTCATGATCTAGTCCAATCAAACCTATTATCCAACTATCACCAAACCCATAGTCCACCCAATATCCAAATCCATGGTACATCCATAACCCAATCGCAAAATCCATGGTCACTCTATCCTTAAGCCCATGGTAAATCATAATCCCAATCACCCAAAGCTAAATTCTAACCTAGCCACTCAAAGCTAAAATCTGACCTAGCCACCCAAAGCTAAAATCTGACCTAGCTCCCTTAGCTAAATACCTACCTAACTAACATCATACACCTCTACCCTCATCTTTACTCATACACTATCAACCTAACCATAAGACACTGTCATCCATTATCATTAAACCTAAGGTCCTTGGTTTGTCATACCTCACTATAACCTTTTTTTCCAAAGCTTGATACTAACCTAGTTCCTTTTTCCTGTCAAAGGTTGACAAGATGTCTATTGTCGGAGATGAAATCACTACTACCAGAGCTGATGAAATCTTTGACAAACTTCTTGCTAAGCTCTCTAAACACTAAGATACCATGACGAAGAGGCAAGAGGCTTATTTCTAAGACATGCTCAAAGCCCAAAGGAGGGCTATTATGGAAGATGTTTGTGCCATGATGGAACAAACCTCCCCGGCCCAAAGCTTAACTGACCCAAAACTACTTAATTCTGACCCAAAATCCGCTCTTTATCCTGTTTATGGATCCACTTCTAGAGCTGACTCTAGAGACAAAGAGCTTGTAAACACTGACACCATCCCACCACTACCTATTCCATCACCTAAATTCCTCAGAAATAACTCACCTTTTCAACCCATGACAATTCAACCATCAAATTTTACCCCTACTCTCACTTTCCAACCTGTGGATCCTTTCTAAGGAAAGGAAGTCAACCCTAAAATCAAAGCCTTCATGGAAAAAATAGAGCAGATAGGAAAAATGCTAAAAACTCTGAAGAAGAAAGAGGACCTGATTAATATAGGGTCCCTAAGCTTATTTCCTAATACAAGAGTTCCTTCTAAGTTCAAGATGCCGAATTTGGACAGATTTGATGATACTACTTACCCCAAGATCTATTTAAAAATGTACATGGGGGCAATGCATCCCTTTGGTATCAACAATGTGCTCTTTACTCAACTCTTTCATCAAACCCTTATGGATATTGCCTTAAGATGGTTTATTAACTTGGATGACACCCAAAAATAGACCTGGGAGGACATTTGTAAGGTATTTGTCAAACAGTACCACTATAATATTGAAGTGGACATTACAAAAAGGGATTTGAAAACCACAAAGCAACTTCTAGATGAGTCCTTCTCTATGTTTCTTACTAGGCGGAGGGCTAAAGCTGCTCAAATGGTAAACAGGCCAACCGAGCAAGAACAAGTAGATATCATTGTCAAGAATCTACTTCCTACCTATAGAGCCCACTTGTTAACACAATACCTACCAACCTGCAGAGCTTTGGTTGCAACTATATCAAAAGTTGAAGATTGCATCCAAAGTATATCATACAGTGATGAGAAATCTAGTTCGAACTCAACCCCACCTTACCTCAGCCCCAAAAAGCATGTCATGGAGTAGTTCAAGTTTAGCTAATCTGACTTGTATGAGATTGAATTCCAAGTCTAAACTTGAGTTGAAGTCTAAATCTCAAACTCTAAGTCCAAATCTGAGTCTGAGTCTATCGTCTTATTTTTTTTATTCTTATTGACCATAGCAATTCCTTTTGTCATCTTGTAATAAAATTTCCTTTATAAAAATGCACATACATTTTCTTTTTATCTTCCTTGTTTAGTCCAACATGATGAGCCATAAAAAAAAAAAAAAAAAAAAAAGAACAAAATAAAAAAAAGAGAGAAAAAGAAAAAGAGGAAAAAAAAGAGATGGACGAGCGATCAATTAAATCCACCACAATCAGCATAGATCAGAATTTGAGGTATCCTCATTCTCTCAACAATCGCTTCACCAACTCCTAATCAAAGAAGATCAAAACAATTGAAGCATAAAGAGTAAATCAAATGAAATTACCTATTGCATATTAAGTAATCAAACAATGCACCTTAATAAGAGCAATAAGTTCAGAGAAAACCTTTGTCAAATCCAAAATTCCAAAGTCAGACCCCTTAAAGAAAAGTAGCAAAAAATGGTGGAATGTTTTTCATTAATCTAGGCTCACTAAGTTGAAAATCCGAAAGGACGACTTAGGCAAAAGTTAGAGTTGAGAGAGAGAGAGAGAGAGAGCTCGTCCAAGTCATCTTCCCTCATGTCCAAAGTTGTCAAATCATCTTCAATCATTCTGTCTCATCTCATATCTCCAGAGTCATCCTTCCTCACCAGAGGTTCATTCTCTAAGGATATACTATCTTCTATATCCTGATCCTACAATGGGGGCATGTCTTCCTAGGTCATCATCTGTTGTCAATCTATCCCATCACTTAGCTCAAAGAGCTAAGGCACAATCCCTCACATTTCCCACATTCACATTCTTCTCTCTCATTTGAGAGCATGATCCCTAATTTGTCTTCTTCCACTAGCCCTTTACCCATTCCTTAGGGCTCTTTGTTTTAACTAGTGCAATTTATATAAAGTCAAACTAATTAAGTGTCACTCCAAGAGTCTCTTCAATCTCAAACAACAAGAAAATCTTGACTTGCTCTTTTTCATGATACATGCTACAAAAAGCAAAATTATACAAACTCTATAATTCTTTTCAGAAGTTTCAATCTACCTTCAAAACTATTCTCGAACTTTATGAAATCATACTGTTCCATCCCAAGCCTTATTGGTAAATCATACCATCTTTTCAAAGCTCAAAACCATGTACCACCTTTTCCTTGGCAAAACCAGAAGATAAGGCATATCTCCCAAAGCCTATCATCCTCAAGTCGATTATGAAGGACTCGAACTAGTTAAAGCCCATCTCATGCTTCTTTGGCAAACATCTTATGATCCTTGAAAAGATTAAGCCTCATTGGCAAAACATATAATCTCTAAGAATCAAAGCCTTTTAAGGCATACAAACCATTCTGATGCAATCATGTTAAAAGGCAAAACCCTTATCCATAAGCCTATGGTATCCTGGTGACCAAAACCTATAGCACCATAACTGAGCCAAAGCCAACCATCCAAAGCATCCTTATAGAAAACTATCCTCAATACCAAAAGTGTTCACCATGAAGCCCAGATCCATAAGCCTTTGCTATGAAGCCTAAAACTAAAAGCCTTCAATATGAAGCACAGATCCAAAAGCCTTCGCTATGAAGCCCACTCCCAAAAAGCCTTCACTATGAAGCCCACTCCCAAAAAGCCTTCACCATGAAGTCCACTCCCAAAAGGTCTTCATTTATGAAGCCTATGATCTCCTTTAAGAAAAAATTAGACTGAGCCTTGCAAATGGATTTCCTAACCAAACCTACCCTCCTTAGCCAAGATCTTTCCCTACAAGGACTGATCCTCAATCGTAACTTTCCATGGGTAAACTGAGTTCGAGCCACCTATGCTGACATTCCCACACCGCTCGTCTTTCTTCCCTAACTTTCCACAGTCTAAGCCGAACAAATAGCTTTGATCTCAATCCTTCCCAACACTAAAGCCAAATAGATAGCTTTGATCCTAACTTTCCCAACACCAAAGCCGAACAGATAGCTTTGATTCTAATCTTCTTAAACACTAAAGCCAAACAGATAGCTTTGATTCCAATATTCTCAAACTCCAAAGCCAAACAGATAGCTTTGATTCCAATCCTCTCAAACACCAAAGCCAAATAGATAGCTTTGATTCCAATCCTCTCAAGCACTAAAGCCAAATAGATAGCTTTTCTCCCAAACATTAAAGTCAAACAGATAATTTTGATTATAATCTCCCCAATAGTAGGGTCAAATAGGTGGCCTTGATAAACCAGTTTGAATTCCTAAAATCTCCCCCTCCTTAGTGTGAAGTATAGGCCAAACAGATAGTCTTGATTGAAATTCACCAAACCATCTTTACTCCAATATTTAGGCTAGACAGATAGCCTTAATTAAAATTCACCAAGATCATTCCCATGTCCAATGTCAAGGTCGAACTGATAGTCATTAATAAAACCTCATTTATTCTAGGGTTCCCCTCCCAAAAGGTTCATGTTCTTATATCTTGTTTACCCTTCACAAGGTTCAATTTGCATAAGCATGAATGCCTTTATGTATGACAGACATAAGCAGATGTCACAAGCCCAGATTTTGACATGGTATAGCTCAGAATCTGACATAAGCCAAAAATCTGACGTGGCACAAGCACAAGCCCAGAGTTCAACATGGCATCTCTTCCTAGGGTTCACTATCATTAGAATCACCTTTTACTCAAAGCCAATTCTGATGAGGGGGCAGCTATGAACCCTTAAAATTGCACACTTGGGATCGGCCGTAGCTTGACACTTGTTAAGATTAGTGCTCTACGCATACGGCGGTCCTGTTAGCCAGTTAGCCGGCAAAGGTCAAGGGGGCAGTGCCCTATTGAAAAATAAATTTCCTGAATCTTTCACTTCCAATTGATTACTTTTTAGTTATGAGCCCATATAATCAGATCGGGCTCAAAACATATTAGAAACGAACCAGAAACAACTAAAATAATATAGAATAGGTTGGACCAGTGGTTTTGAGGCGCGCCAGGCATGCCACCACCTTGGGCAGCATGCCCGACATGCCGGTGGTGGGGCAGCAAGCCCATCCTACCTATGGCATAGGCGGCATGCCCAATGTGCCGCTCGGCTAGCCAGCAAGTTACTAGTGCTGCCTGTGCCATTGGTGCCACCACCAGCTTCCAGCGACACCCATTTAGCTGCTTTATAAATAGAGCCTCCTTCAAGGTCATTTGGCATAGTTTTTAAGGCAGAAATTCTCATATATTGCTCTATTTGTTGTGCTGAAATTTTCTTTGAAATTTGATATTAAAATCTGCCATTTTGAAGTTCTTTTAATTCGTATTTATTACACTATTTTACTAACCTTTTGCTGTTAAGATTCAAATTTAGGGTTCTGAATCCAAAGTGGAGCTTAGATCTAGAGCTAAACTTATTTCGGTCACCAGAAAATCAAGAAAAGTAAAGGTATAATTCCTTTCATCTTAGATCTAGAATTCTCTTTAGGTCTAAAATAAAAAAGATTTAAAATTTATTAATTTAAAGATTAGAATTAAATTAATAAAACAAACCAACACTTTTTTCCAAAACCTCCCCTTCGTAAAAAGGAAGAACTGTGTGGGGTTTGATTCCTATTCAAAGGGATACGCAAGCTGCCATTTTGAAAAGGCATTAACTCCAAAATCTTTTTAATAATATTTTTTTCTTTTTACTTTTATTTATTTGTATTAATGCTCTATTTCTGATTCTGTATTAACTTAGTTGAGGAATGTGTGCTTTTCCTAGTATCCAGATCCTCTTTATTTCATCTGTTTTGATTTGTAATAATTAAGTAGGATTTATTATTTGCTTATTTACAATTGTCATTTCATTTCATTCTGTCATACATATTTGTTTTATTCATCATTTTATTCCTATTCATACATACACAAAAATTCCTTTTTGAAAGTTATTTTGCAACTTTTAGCCAAACTAAAGAAAATCATATTTTCTAAATTGTGTAATCACCAAAACCTGATCCTTGAACCCTCTTTGGTCACTCGCGGATTAGTGCTTTTCTATTGGGATAAAATCAAAATATTTTTGGAGTCAATCAATTTGGATTTTCTTTAATTTTCTCAATTAAAATAAGTAAATTAAAGTGGCAACTCCCTTTCACAAAATCCAAATCACACAAATCAATTTTCTGAACTCATAGTGAGTTCTAATCATGGAGTTTCTCCCAAAGAGTATTTTGATTCCTCGACGGATCGGACCGATGCTTGGGCGAGGACTCATTATAGCTATGCGTAAATCTATTAGGATTTTATTAGCTATAGTAGCACACTATGACTATGACATTTGACAAATGGATGTCAAGACCACATTTCTTAATGGTAACATTGAGGAAGACATATTCATAGAACAACCTAAAGGTTATGAATCTAAAGAACGTTCCAAAGTGTGTAAGCTTAAGAGATTTATTTATGGTCTTAAGCAAGTTTCAAGGAGCTGGAATCATCATTTTGATGAAGCAATTAAATCGTTTAATTTCATCAAGAATGAAGTTAAGCCTTATGTGTACAAGAAGGTTAGTGAGAGTGCACTCACTTTTCTTATCTTATACGTGGATGATATACTATTAATTGGAAATGACGTTGGCATGTTAACAACTGTAAAAGTTTGGCTATCCAAAACTTTCTCCATGAAGGACTTGGGAAAAGCTACCTATATTCTTGGAATTCATATTTATAGAGATAGATCAAAAAGAATGATAGGGCTTTCTCAAAGTCAATACTTGGAAAGGGTGTTGAAACGGTTCAACATGCAAATTCCAAGAAGGGATTATTACCTATGAGGCATGGCATCCACCTTTCTAAGGCTATATCTCCTAAGACACCTGAAGAAATGTTAAATATGGCTAAGGTTCCATATGCTTGAACAATTGGAAGCCTAATGTATGCTATGTTATGTACTAGGCCAGATATCGCATATACTGTTAGTTCGACTAGCAGATTCCAATCCAATCCAGGATTAGATCACTGGACTGCCATCAAAACTATCCTTAAGTACTTGAGAAGAACTAAGGATTTAGTTTTGATAAATGAAGGAGTGACTTAAGGATAAATGGGTTTACAGATTCTTACTTCCAGTCAGATATTGATGATAAAAAGTCTATCTGTGGATTTTTTTTTCACTTGTAATGGAGGAGCAGTATGCTGGAAAAGTTCTAAGCAATCAACTACTGCAGATTCCACTATAGAAGCCGAGTATATTACTGCATCTGATGCTGCAAAAGAAGCTATTTGGATTCAAAAGTTTGTAACAGAACATGGAATGGTTCCTACCATTGAGTCGGCGGTTCCTCTCTACTGTGACAACAATGGAGCTATAGCTTAAGTAAAGGAACCAAGGTCACACTAAAAATCCAAACACATAGAAAGGCACTATCATTTTATCAGAGAAATAATTGGGAAAGGCAAGATAGCTATGCAGAAAATAGCATCAGCTAAAAATATAGCAAATCCACTCATTAAAGCAATGAGTCAACAACAATTAGAATTTTATCTTGAGAAATGGGACTTAGATATTGCATTGATTGGCTCTAGTGCAACTGGGAGATTGTTAGAGGGTATGCCCTAGAGCAAAGTATAAGTTATGTAAATGTAAAACATTATCCCTAAATGGCAATAAAATATATGTTTATAAATGAAATTATTTCATTGTTTTAAATATATATTTGAAGTCCATAAGTATTTTTGAAAATAGGATCTATTCTCAAGTTTTGAGAATCTGGATGGCAGATCGCTCTTAAAAAAATACTTTAAAATGTTCATGGTCATAAGATTTAATGACTGGGCATCATTAATTCCGAAAGTCCATCACCTCTGCTTATAATCTATAATCAGTATGTGATACTTATGATTATAGAGAAAATGAGCATCATACTGCTTGACAAATGTTGTCGAGATAAACACGTGGATATTCATATAATGAATGATCGAACTGTGACGTTAGATGATGATGACATAGATTTTTATTACTAGTCAATAAATCATCATCTAAGTCATAATTGTACATATAGTCCTTTGACTTGAGGGACATTGTATCTCATTTATCGGTAGTTATAATTTATTACTAATTACATACTAATGCTATTCAAGTATTGGTATATAGTATGTGATAATTCTAACTAGTTATGAATGGAGATAAGTGATCGCCAAGAGAGAATTAATTAACTTGAATAACCAAGGAAGAAATCTTATGCTATCTAATTATCCTTCGCCAAGGTAGTAAAGATTCACTAGAAAGGGTTTCTAGTAGGAATCGATTTTATCAAGAATTAGAATCAAGATATAGACATATGATCGAAGCATATTAGGGTTTGACAAATCCATGACCCTAGCTAAGATTGGGATTTCGTAATGAAGGGATTTTAGTGTACGTTAATTATGATCAATGGTCATCAATGGTCCATGAAATGAATAAGTGATTAAACACTCATATTCATTCTAATTAGGTACTCATGATATGTAATGCTAGGCATCACTCATGACTTATAGGACTAAGGGTGAAATAAGGATTTCACATTAGTAAAGAAAAGTGTTTTCTCAATCCCATTGCTAATTACACAAGAACCTAGAAAGTCACACACCCAAAAGTTTTCACTTTCCAAGAATAAAAAGTTTACAATAATATTTAATTAAAGTGTTTAATTAATTGATTAATGGTAAAAGGATTGAACTTATAATTAAATTTACAAAGACCCTAGCATGTCTTGAAGTTTAAATCCAAGATTATTTCTTATTAATTAAATCCTAATTTTTATATGATATGAATGAGAAAGATTAAATTAATTAAAACTATGGTTGAATTAAAAGAATTAATTTTGAGCTTTGGACAAAATTCTAAATAGCCCAAGTCCATTTGAGAAATGGAGAGAGACAATTGAGGGGTTAGAGATTTTCTATAACCCTAAAGCCCATATGATGAGTTTAGGGGTTAGAGATTTTCTCCCACCTAAAAGCCCATGTGATGGATTTAAGGGTTAGAGAAAGATAAGCAAGGTTAAAATAGTCTTTTAACTACTTAAGGCTTAATGGAAGTTATCATAAACCATAAAGGGTAAATTGATCTTTTCCATTTAAGCTTAAAGCATAAAGTAGATTAAATGTCTCCTTTATCCCTAATTAACAACATAGTTGTTGGCTATTAAAGGAAAATGATGTTGTGAATTAGGGATGCTTCAATGCACATCTTTTCTATTGAGAAGCCTAAGTAACTAAGTTTTGAGAGAAGAGAAAGAGAAGAAGAGTTCTTCAATTTTCTTGTTCTTTGTTTTTTGTGAAAGAACAAAGGTTTCTTTTGTTGAAAAGATACAGCCATAGCAATTAGAAGAAATCAAATCACTAAGGATTTGTCTTAGAAGATCTTGTATTCAATTGGGCTACCAAGAAAGAGAATCAAGAACATATAAACAAATCAAAGTGAGCCTTAGAGGTGGATCTTGGTGTGGACAATCTAAAAGCTTAATATTTGGGGTGCTTTTGGAGAGGAAAGAAGAATTGGAGTTCATATGCTTTAAGAGGTAATATGATTACCACTTGATCTTCTTTCTTTCTTATGTGTTTTATACATGAATTAGATGATTGGATGAACATTTATTGGATTCATTTAGGAGTAAGTGAAATTTAAATTGTTTGAAATTTCACCCATCATGTTGCTTCCGTTTAATTTGCACTGAATATTCCTTCACTAGTAGCCTCGTACCCAAAACCATCATTCTTTAATGCATCACACCTCGAACTCCATGGGTTTAATTCATCACAATCTCAAGTCAATTTGGTGTTTGTAATGATTGATGGATATAAAATTTAAGGATGATTTAATTAGATTTTTAAAATAAAGAGATTCAAGTGTGAATCGCTTAAAATATAGGGACTAAATAATAATTTACACTTATTTTTTTCTTTTTTTAGTTACTGTTATTATGAATAAATTATAATGGATGTCTATAACTCATGACCTTTAGAATCCTATAGCTCATCCCTTTATTACATTAGGTTACATATTCTTTATTGTAATTGATTTCTTAAGTTAATTGTATTGTAACTTATGTTAATCTTACCCTATAAATAGAGGGACTTCTAGCATTGTTTGTGATACCAAAAAAGCAATACAAAATTGTTGTTCTTCTTCTTCTCCATTCTTGTGTTCTTTTACTTTATATATATATTTATTTTCATAATACGTTATCAGCACGATTTTCTTTTAATTTAAAAACAAATGAATACTTCTCCGCTTTTGATTGATTCCAAGATAAATGAAGAAGATATATGTATTGTGAATAGTGCAACCACATACTATTCTTAAAAATGCAAAATATTTTTCTTCTTTGAAAATGGGTGAAGCAATTGTTACTACAATATCTAGTAACACAAAAATAATTGAAGGCTCCGGAAGAGCCAATATATTATTACCAAGAGGAACAAAATTTGTCATAGATAATGCATTATTTTCTCTAAAGTCTCATAGAAATTTATTAAGTTTTAAAGATATTCGCAGTAATGGATATCATATTGAGACTATAAATGAGAGGAATCAAGAATATCTCAATGTTACAAACATTATTTTAGGTGAGAAATGTGTATTAGAAAAATTTTTTGCACTTTCCTCTGGTTTGTACTACACAAAAATTAGTACAATTGAAGCAAATCTTATAGTAAACCAGAAGTTTACATATCCAAACACTTTATTATTTGGCATGACCGATTAGGCCATCCTAGTTCAATAATGATGAGAAAAATTATTAAAAATTCAAATGGGCATCCATTGAAAAACCAGAAGATTCTTCAAGGAAATGAATTTTTCTGTATTGCATGTTCTCAAGAAAAATTAATTATAAGACCATCACTAGCTAAAATTGGAATTGAATCACCTACATTTCTAAAGCATATTCAAGGTGATATATGTGGACCTATTCATCCACCATGTGTACCATTTAGATATTTTATGGTTTTAATCGATGCTTCTACTAGATGGTCACATGTATGTTTATTTTCATCACGCAATTTAGCATTTGTGAGATTACTTGCTCAAATAATTCGATTAGGAGCATAATTTCCAGATCATCCAATTAAGACAATTTGTCTTGATAATACTGGTGAGTTTACATCCCCAACTTTTAATGATTTTTGCATGTCACTTGGAATAAAAGTTGAACATCCTGTAGCACATGTTTACACGCAAAATGGTTTAGCAGAATCACTTACTAAATGCCTTCAATTAATAGCTAGACCATTGCTTATGAGGACCAAACTCCCTACTTCAGTATGGGGATATGCCATTTTACATGCAGCAGCACTTATACGTATTAGACCAACAAGCTACCATAAGTTCTCTCCATTACAATTGGCTTTTGGTCAAGAGCCAAATATTTCTCATTTAAGAATTTTTGGATGTGGGGGATATGTTCCTATTGCTCCACCACAATGTACTAAGATGGGTCCCCAAAGGAGATTAGGAATATATATTGGATATGAATCTCCCTCAATAATTAAATATCTTGAGCCATTAACAGGAGATGTATTTATGGCGCGATTTGCAGATTGTCATTTTGATGAAGCCACATTCCCAGCATTAGGGGGAGAAAATAAAAAGGTGGAAAAGACAATAACATGGAATACTTCATCACTGTCTCATTTAGACCCTAAAACAAAATATTGTGAACAAGAAGTTCAAAAGATAATCCATATGCAAAAATTAGCAAATCAACTGCCAGATACACTTGCTAATCCAAAACGAGTAACAAAATCTCATATACCAGCAGTCAATGTTCCAATTCGTATTGACGTCCCAGAAGGACAATCTGTTAATGAATCTCAAACACGCCTGAAGTGTGGAAGACCTATTGGTTCTAAGGATAAAAATCCTCGAAAAAGAAAAATTGTAAATAATAATGATGATTTTATTGAGAAGGTTGATACTAACATAAATAAACTTCCTGAAGAAGTACAAATACCCAAAGATGGTAAAAATGAAGAGATCTTGATAAATTATGTTAGTTCTGAAACAGATGGAATAGAAATGAAATGGTTGTGGACTATAGTTTTGCATATAATGTAGCATTAGATATTATGAATGATAATATGGATCTTGAACCACAATCCATTCAAGAATGTCGAAATAAAGATGATTGGCCTAAATGGAAAGATGCAATACAAGCAGAATTGAATTCACTTGAAAAGCGTAAAGTTTTTGGACCAGTAGTCCAAACACCTGAAGGTGTGAAACCAGTAGGTTACAAATGGGTATTTGTGAGAAAAATAAATGAGAAAAATGAAATCACAAGGTACAAAACAAGACTTATTGCATAAGGATTTTTGCAAAGATCTGGAATTGATTATGAGGAGACATACTCTCCTGTGGTGGATGTAATAACTTTTAGATATCTTATTAGTCTGGCAGTACATGAAAGACTTGATATGAACCTAATGGATGTTGTCACAGCTTACCTATATGGCTCACTTGATAATGATATCTATATGAAAATCCCTGAAGGATTTAAAATGCCAGAAAAATGCAATGTAAGTTCTCAAAAAATGTATTCAATTAAGTTACAAAGATCTTTGTATGGATTAAAACAATCTGGACGCATGTGGTATAATCTCCTTAGTGAATATTTGATAAAAGAAGGTTATAAAATGATCCAATTTGTCCATGTGTTTTTATAAAGAAATCTGGATCTGAGTTTGCCATAATTGCTGTTTATGTTGATGATTTAAATATTATTGGAACTCCTGGAGAACTTCCAAAAGCAGTAGGTAACTTGAAAAAAGAATTTGAGATGAAAGATCTTGGAAAGACAAAGTTCTGTCTCAGTTTACAAATTGAACATTTAGAAAAAGGAATTTTTATTCATTAGTCAAATTATAAAGAAAAGGTTCTCAAACGATTTTATATGGACAAAGCACATTCATTGAGTAGTCTAATGGTCGTTCGATCACTTGATGTGAATAGGGACCCGTTCAGGCCTCGAGAAGATAATGAAGAAATTCTTGGTCCTGAAGTACCATATCTTAGTGCAATAGGTGCATTGATGTATCTTGCTAATAATACAAGGCCTAACATTGCTTTTCCTGTCAATTTGCTAGCAAGATATAGTTCTTTGCCAACCCGAAGACATTGGAATGGTATTAAGCACATATTGCGATATCTTCAAGGAATTGTTGATTTGGGTTTATTATATAAAAATGAATCTAGACCTCAATTGGTTGGTTATGCAAATGCAGGGTATTTATCTTATCCACACAAAGCTCGATCTCAAACGTGTTATTTATTCAAATATGGTAATACAGCTATATCTTGGTGTTCTACAAAGCAAACAATAGTTGCTACTTCATCAAATCATGCAGAGATAATAGCAGTTCATGAAGCAAGCCAAGAATGTGTTTGGCTAAGATCAATAACTCAACATATTCAAGAAATGTGTAGTCGATATTCAGATAAAGAAATCCCAATAACAATTTATGAAGATAACGCAGCTTGTATTGCTCAATTAAAAGAATGATACATTAAAGGAGACAGAATAAAGCATATTTCACCAAAATTCTTCTTTACACATGATCTTCAAAAGAATGACAAGATTAGTATTCAACAAATTCGTTCAAGTGATAATCTAGCAGATTTGTTCACTAAGGCATTACCTACTGCAACATTTAAGAAATTAGTTTGCAATATTGGAATGCGTCGTCTTAAAGATCTTCAGTGATATTGCAAATAGGGGGAGTTTAGCACTGTACTCTTTTTCCCTTAACCAAAGGTTTTGTCCCATTGGGTTTTCCTGGTAAGGTTTTTAATGAGGTAGTGTACTATTCGCATGCAAGAATATTGTACTGTTTTTCCTTCATTAGTTTTTTTCTTCCCACTGGGTTTTTACTAGTAAGGTTTTAATGAGGCATATTTTTTGCAAGGATAGACATCCAAGGGGGAGTATTATGAATAAATTATAATGGATATCTATAACTCATGACCTTTAGAATCCTATAACTCATCTCTTTATTACATTAGGTTACATATTCTTTATTGTAATTAATTTCTTAAGTTTATTGTATTGTAACTTATGTTAATCTTACCCTATAAGTAGAGGGACTTCTAGCATTGTTTGTGATACCAAAAAAGTAATACAAAATTGTTCTTCTTCTTCTTCTCCATTCTTGTGTTCTTTTACTTTATATATATATTTATTTTCATAATAACCATAAAATTTTGATGAGTTTTTTATTATTTATTTGATTTCTATTATTTCTATTTAGAAAAATATATACTCTCTTTTATGTAAATTATCAAATTTGAATTTAGTCCAAATTAAATTAAAAAAGGATTATTTTGCTTTTTTTTTTTTTTTAATATAGATTATTTTTTCAAAGCAAAGTTAGTTACTTATTAGCTTTTTTTATTGATTAGAAAAACAACACAAAAATATTAAGTAGCAAGCTATTTTTGCCAATTGTGATTAGGATATAAAAACCAAACAACATAATTCTTAAATATAAATATTATGATTTGAAATTTTATTTCAAATATTATTTAATAATTATATTAATTAATATTTACTTAATTAATTTGTTCTTTTTTTAGATTTAATTTTATTTATTGTGTATTTTTTTATATATATTTTTATTCATTATGATTTTAATAGATAATATTAATTATAATATATTCTATATAATATTTGTTATATATTTAATTTAATTATAGTTCAATTTTAGTTCGATTCCAGTTGAATTTTTAATCCGTGACTCTTTGTCTTTATCAGTTCTAAACAGACCTAGTCTAAAAGCCTTGGTAATAATGCCTCCTGCATTAGAAAAATAATCATCAAAGATTTAAATATTATCATTTCTCATTACAAAGCCCAGGCGTCAGAGACCTGTGGTGAAAGAGAACAAGTGAAAAATATTTGAGCTCCCTCAAACAATCTCTTAACAATACCTAGACAGGTCCATAATTGATTAGAGAAACGATCGGGTTTCCACTATACCAAACAAAACCTTTGCATCAACTTTAGGCAGTCTAGGATTCATCAATCCGCTTGTTAAAGCTATGAATGAACAATGAACAAAAAACTAATATCAACTTCAACAATAGGTTCTTGGTATGTACTAATCCCAATTCCCAAATAGCACTCAGCATTTGCAAAACCGCTTAATTTTTACACAAGAAAACATTTGGGCAGACATCATACAACATGAATTCACCACATCAGAGTCCCAATTTCCTTGTCTTGGGAAATACAGCTTCAAGGAGTCTCATCTAGAAACTTCCATCCAAACACAATGAACTCAGGAATTGTAATCAAATAATTCCTTAGCATGAACTACTGGTAGCCACAGCATAACACTTACCATGACCATGACGACAACCTTGAATTTTATTAGTCATCACTGTTACTAATTTCAAATGCTGAAATTCTTGAAACAGATGGCACATTAGTCGCAACTCTGAATCTATAGGAAGAAATAACAGGTCTTTTTTCCTTCCCTGAGAGTTTGATTTTATTTGCAGCAATTAGAATGCGTCTCCCAACTGCAGCAGTTTTTTCAAGCTTTTTATCTGAATTTCCAGGGCGAAAAGAGTAATTATAATCATCCCTTTTGTCTTTCAATGATTTCTCTAGTTGAGTATCAGTGAGTATGCAACATCTGCTCATAGAATTCAACTCTGAAGAGTTAGCATTGCTACCATCAGAAACATGATTGTGAGATTTTGCAGACTTAACCAAATTATTTGAAGGCTGTACTTCCACATGAAGAAACCATGTTCCTTTAAGACCCTGGAAAGCATACTTAATAGCAGGCAGAGATTCTGTGAGGTGGTAGAAGCAACGTTTTCGCCTCACCTAGCAAGAACGAAAATCAAAAGGAACAAATGCAATATAATCAGAACTAGAATGAAGAAAAAACATTTCATTTTTTAAATAATACAGCACATACCATTAACCCATGAGCTTCGATTTCTCCTAGATCTGGGAAAAGCCTCAGGTGTTTTCGCTCAACCTCTCCTACAAAACAATTACTCATCTATAAAGCAAAAAAAGAAAATGCACAAGAGGAGGTCTGAGAATGTCCTTAATATCATTATGATAAGCAAACTCAACAAAATATATTTCATTTATCAAATCCTTAAACTTTTATAATGGATTATGGATTTAACATGAAAAAAACCATAAACAAGAATTCAAAAATTAAAATACCCAAAGAATCAATAAATTTTGATAATAAAAAAAGAAATAGGTTTTACTCTTGAAATCAGCGGCGGTGATATCTGGAGAGACGGCCATGGCAATGTGAGTGCCGATGTTTGTGTCTGTGAAGATCATTACCGCTTCCCCACTTGATGCCATTCACAACTCAACAAAATTATGACTCAAAATTACATCGCCGTTGGCTTGGGCTACTATTGGCAAGATGCTCTCGTATACCTGACCATCGGTTCAGTTCCAACCGGAAACCGAACGAGAACTGAAACCGAAAATATTAAGGTTCGGTTAAAATTTCCTCAAAACCGTTCAGAACCGGAACTCAGTTCCAAGTCGAACCAAAATAATAATTTAAAATTTAAAAGAAAACTAAAACATATTTTCAAATTAATTACAGATTTACCATAACTTACATAATTTTTTTTAATAATATTTAGTATTGCCTTAAAATATCAATTATTGTTTCTATAGTAGTTGCAATTCACAAACTTACTAAAACTTATTATAATACTTTTAACAATTAAAATTTACTACTAAAATAATTAATAAAATTAATATGAATTAATATTTAGTATTGTTGAATGTCCTTTTTTAATTTAAGTAATACTGAGCATGCCAAAGATTTTTAGGTGTCTCACTCATATACAACTTCTTCAAATGACTATCAAATAGACAAAGAAACAATAGTCTTTTAAGGTTATTGGATTCATTAATTTGTAGCTTGCAGCTTCAAATATTATCACCAAAGAAACTAAAGCTTCACCAATTGTCACCAAAGAAACTAAAAGAATTGTAGATTGAAACTTTTTGACTTGTATTAATGTAAATTTGAGTATATTAAATACAATGATTTTGTAATTTAAACAGATTTTGCAAAATAAATGACAAAAGTTAAGAGGCTTAGAAATTTGACAGGAAATGTAAATGAAAGGCTTTGGAAGCTTTTGAGATAATTTGCTTGAATAGCAGTTTTCTTGATTGCTGTTGTTGATTGATTATTGAAATTGTTGGGGGCCCTTCACTGTACTGTACAATCTTCTTGCTTTTGTAGTCTTGGCAAGTAGTTAGCTCCTATATTTCAATTCCACATTCCTCTGTATTTTAGCCACAACAATACTTAGCGACTGTACTTTAGCTCCAAGCTCCATTATAGACACCATGTCCTATTTCCAGTATCCCACTTCACAATCCCCTCCACTAAGTGACAGTTAGTTAGTTTTAGCCTTACTCCAAGTTTCTTGCTCACTATCTATTTCTACTTTTTGTTCCCAATTTATAGGACCACGTGCTTTTAGAATTTTTGAAACATTTAGCTCAATTCTCCCAAAATGGACTTCAATTAAATTATTTGGACCTCCATTTATAGGCCTATGTTAATTAATCATTATTCAGCCCAATTATTTAGTCTAATTATAAATATGGGTCTAATAAATGCCCTTTGTAAATATTAGGCTGAATTTAAACCTTGTATCTATTTGTATTTAGCCTTAGTCTTCAATCCATCTTTTATTAAAAAACACATCTGTGAGGATAAAATCACTAATTCATTAAGGATAAACACATTTAATTTATTTTTAAATGGAAAAATTAAGGAAAAACCCAATTGTGACTCTAATTTATTAATTTTAGTTAATTAATTTACCCAAGGATAAAATCACTAGTTTTGAATCAAGTTAAGTTTGGAGACTAGATTTTTGATTTTAAATAATTATAATTTGGCTCCTAAGTTTAATTTGACTTTGAAAAAAATTAATTTCATGAATGATATTTATAAGATGATAGTTGTAAATAAAATGCATGAATATGACATAACATGAATGTATGGTGCATGGGATTGATGAAACAATTGAAATAAATATTCACAAATTAATAAGAGTATTTCCTTTAATCCTTAAGGATTTAGGGGAACTATATAATCACTCCTTAATTCTAACAATTACATTGATAAAAATTGGGATGTTTTCTCTAGCCCTTATGGAATTATAGGAAAATCAATGATTCCCTTACAATTATCATTTAGAAAGAAATTAATTACATTTCGAAAAATAGAAAATGCATTTAATTTGAAAAATTAGATTTAAATTCTAAACATGCCTATGTACCCCATTGAATAGGGATTAAAACCCACATAATTCATTCCACAATTAAGTAGAGAGTTTATAGATTGATTAAAATAATTTTTGGTTTGGGGAATGAATTGATGAAAAATAACTTGGATTTTGATGAACAAGATGGAATAAGTATTTTGCCGAACTGAAATTCCATTTTATCGGACGGGGGTGATTGGATTGATCAAAGATTAAGAAAAAATAATTGATGAATGAATTAATTAATTAACATGATTGATTAATTAATTAAAATAGAGGATGAGTGAAAAAGATTTTGATTTTAATTTGATTAAAAAAGAAAGTAATTAATTAATTAAAAAGATTAATTAATTAATTAACTTTTGAGTAATTAAAAAAATATTTTAGTTAATTAAAAGATGAATTAACTGAGTTTGGGTGAAGAAATTAATTAATTAAAATGATTAATTAATTAATTAGAGAGCGGATGGAGGGAGAAGAAGAAGAAAAGTTGATAGATATCAATCAATATAAACTTTGGAGTGTAAACAAATGGTGAAAATGAGAGGGTATTTATAGGAAGATGAGGGTGAGAGTAATTTGAAATGTGAAAATGTGAAAAGACAATGAATGGTAGGGCTAGAAGAATGCTGAAAAATCATATTGAAAGTATTTGGAGACTGTAGGGAGAGGAGTAGGGCCCGCACCACCGGAGGCCAGCAGCATGCCACCAGGAGGCATGCTGGCACTGCCCATGCTTTGGTGGGCGTGCTAGTTGAAATCCTGATTTTTGCTCAAATTCGATTATGAGAATTTCGGGTCAATTTATGGGAGTTTTAGAGTTCAAAAAATTAATCTGTCAGTTTTGATAGACTCAAAATTAACTTTAGAATAATTAAATAGTTAGTTTGAGAAGAAATCCGGTCAGTTTTGAAAAAATACCATATGATACAGAAGGTCCGGTTAGGGTCGGAAAGGCGTTAGATTGTGCCAAGAATACTTCTGTCGGTTCTGAAAAGTTCAAAATTAATTTTAAAGGTGCTGAAATGAGAGTTCACAATATCTGTAGCCCGATTTAACCAAATCCTCATATTTTGCAAACTTCATTTACAGCTAAAAAATCTCCTAAACTTCTCAAGTTCAAAATTTGAGAAGTCACTACTAGCAACCATTTCACCCATATTTTTATTTTTCCCTGCATAATCCTTTATGTTTCTATCTTTCAAATCCAAACCCATTATTTAAAATTAAACTCATTCAAAAATCCATTAAAAATCTCTCATCAAACCCACTAACACAAAGCTCCAAATTTTCTTTTCCTTTATTTAGTCAAATTCACACTTACCCATCTTCACTAATTGACTAAAGCCTATTTGTAATAATATGAATTTTATTTATTTTATAAAATTTTATTTTGTATGAAAATAATATTATTTTAATAAATTGTTAAATTTTACTTAAAAATTTATTTTCATATATATAGAATTATGAATTTTTATGAATTTGAAAATATATTGTTAATTATAAATTTAATTTAGATTTTATAATATGTGAATTATTTAAAGAAAATATTTTATTTATTTAATTTGTTCATGAAAATAGTTAATTAAATTTTAATTAGTTATTTTGAATTTCTTTTAAGATGAAAATAATTATTTTATTTGTTTAACTAAATTTATAGAAATATTACTTAAGAAATTAATTGGAAGTTTTAAAATTATGTTTATAATTATTAAAATTAATTATTATAATAATAATAATTATTAATATATAAAAAAAAGAAGCTAAAACTGGAAACGGAAAAGGGGAAAGGAAAAGAGAGACAAAGGTGGAGAGGGAGAGATCGACTGAGGGAAAGGGAGTGGTTGGCCATCTTTCGATTAGCAGTGGCTTGCACCACCACCACTTGACTGAAGACCATCCACCGATGACCATCATAGAAGTAACAACATCGAGAACTATCACTAGAGCATGACACATGTGAGGAGAGAGCTTCGCTTGTGCTGAAGCTTTTAATCACCATTCTAGGCGATTTCGACAATAATTTTTTAGCAATTTTGGTGGCGTTACAACCCTTTCATCCCAAAAGGCTAGCAGTGCCGCCAGCTAGGCAAGTGGCATGCTGCACAGAGGGGAGTTGGCGCCTCCTTATACTTTGGTGGGCATGCCGACTGAAATTTTGATTTTTGCTTAGATCCAATTCTAAGACTTTTGGGTCAATTTCTGAGAGTTTCAGAGTTCAGAAAATTAATCGGTCAGTTTCAATAGACTCAAAATTAATTTTATAAAAATTAAACAATTAATCTAAGAAGATATCTGGTCAATTTTGAAAAAATATTATCTGATACGGAAGGTCCGATCAAGGTAGGAAAGGCATCAAATCATGCCAATAATACTTTGGTTAGTTCTGAAAAGTTCAGAATTAATTTTGGAGGTGCTACAATAAGGATTCATAGCTGCCTCCTCCTTAAAATTGTCTATCATTTAGACTGTTTTAATGAGAGTGAACCGGAAACCTTGATAGGTATGAGTTCGAAAAACGATTCCGGTTGTAACGAGATAATTTTGGTGAATTTTAGAGCTTAATTTGACCATTTTTAGGAGACTAGTGAATTTTTAGGTTCATAACTTTTCTAGTTTTTTGATGTGAAAATCTGCATTTCGGTTAGAAAATTGGCAAATGAGGTGTATATGAGTAGATAAAATCTCATGAATATATAAAAACTTTTGGATTTAAATTCTAAATTGATATGGACTAAAAATATATTTTTTTTATGCAACTGGATAATTATAGAGTACATTTTACTATACACTATTTCGCCTTTTCTTTCCTAAAACTCTATAAATACCTAACATCCCTCATTGTGCTACACACAACACTACTCTCTTCTCACTTTGCTCACTCAAACGTAAGCTCTCATTCTCTTTTTTTTTTTTTTTTTTTTCCTTTCAACAATAATAATAATAATAATAGCAAAAATTTTCTTTTTTATTTTTTTAAAATTTTTTCTTTTCCTTTTCTTTTTTTTTAATAATAATAATACTAATTTTTTTTTTCATTCGTCTTCTCTTGCTTTTTAGGTTTAGCACTTCACAACGATGGCTTCTTCGTCCAGGTGTTCTACCATGCCCTCTTTGGCGGACTCCAGGGCTGACTATATGAGGTGTTGAGGGAGAATTTCGATCACTCAATTCTACTCTGAGATCCTGAAGACCATGTTTCATATGACAGGAGCATGGCGGTCAGTATTTCATTTCCCTCTCTAAATCCCTTTTTTGCTTTTCAGTCTAGCATTATAAATGTATTATGCCTATTGATCCATTGTAGGCAAAAACTATCCAAAATCAGGGAGAACGATGCAATTTGGAATGGTGATAAAGTGCCTCGCCACAGGGGGTGCTGTCAAGAATTTTTTGGAATCGATAGGCTTTATCGACTTCTTGGAGTTAAAGATACTTTATTGTGTCAACATGAATCTGAGAAAGTCTTTGGTCGAGAGGTGGTGGGATATCACCAATACTTTTCACTTGTTCTGTAGGGAGATGACCTGTACCCCATTTGATCTTTACATGATGATAGGGATTCAATTTGGGTCCCAGCCTATTGATATGTGCAATGATTGTAGAGATGAGTATACCAAAAGAGAGATCACTGCATTGATGGATTTTGCCCCTCCTATAGAGCGCACCACCTTTAGGAACGCAGTCTTTCACAAAATGCTAGAGGAGTTATCTTTTGGAGATCTTATTCCAAATGAGACTCTCACTCACCTATGTCTTCTAGTCATTATCGGCTGTATTTTTACCTATAACATGAAGGGTATGGTGGATCTGAATATCCTAAAGAGCTTAGCCCAGATAGATAGGTGGGCAGAGTACGACTTGGGATGTATGGCCTTGAGTGCCATGAACTGTGATATGATAAATTTGTCTTATGGATGTGTACTGTCCATCAGTGAGATAGCACCAATCTCGGAGGTATGCATCATGCTCATTAGACTATATCTTTTGTCATAGCCATGGTATTTTTTTTTTCTTTTTTGTTTCTTCTGCCTTTGTGTTGTAGATGTGGGCCTATGAGTACTTTCCGTTTACCTCCCCTTGATTGATCGAGTAGCAAGTACAAGACTTCCCAACAAGAAAAGATAAGTGGAGTTGAACTAAGATTCCCCTCGTTCACATGGTGTTTTGGCATTTAGAACCTTCTTCGACCAGTTGACTAACAAATAGGTATTCCTCTTGTCTTTCAATCTTCTGTTATTATTTGCTGTGGTATCTTATTAGTTGCTTATAGTAGATCACGAGGCCTTTTAGGGAGAGTATGTTGCTCTTTCCTTTCACAAATTTTATAAAGGGCCTTTCCTGTAGAAGAATGCTGTTGCGATCTCCTTATTTTCACCTGTACATTAAGCGAGAGGATGAACTTTCAGATATTAGGGTTGTGGCGTGTGCTTAGCTCTTCGTCAGTAGATATGAGATTCGGTTTAGGCATCCAAGTTACTCTAGATCTTTTCATCAGTAGGGAGGCATACTGCTTTCAGCTCCCTGACTCTCCCTATGACGACTTCTGCCAGCAATTTCTGATATGTAAGATCACACCATATAGTCACTCTTCCATTACCCTTGGAATTTAAAGAGAGAGCATCCCCCCGGGTGTTTTTGAGGCTCCTAGTACTAGTACTTCCTAGGGCCATGCTCAAGGAGTTAGTCATGTTGCCTGCCTAGCTAGATTTTAGGCCCGATGGCCTAGGATATAGAGCCATGTTGCATTTGGCTCCACCATTCCTTCAATTGTTATCAGAGCCACTTAATTTCTATGTAAAACCTTTGTATATATTGTTTTGGAGGTTTTTGATTTGGTTGAAAAGGAGTTGTTGTACAAATATTGTGCTGTCAGACACAAAATTCGTGCCCTTAAATCAGAAATCGCGAACGCGATTGGAAAATAGCAACTGCAAAAATGATGTCACACTCACTAATGAGTGAATCAGAATAAATGTTGTTCATGTCAGTTTAGAGAATCGCGATCGCGATTCAAGTTTTGCTCCTGCAAAATCCGTATTGCGGACACATCGCGATTTTCACTGTGTCTGTACCCAACTTTAATTTTTTCCAAAATTGTTTTGGATTAAGCTTTCAATCAAATAAATTTTTATGACTTAAAATATGATTTTAAGCTATAGAAACATTGAATATATGATATTCAAAATGGATATTTTGGAAATGTTCCAATGATGAACAACATATCTATAAATGCAATTGTTGTATATATATGTTGTGTTGTTGTTTGAGAGGCATGAATGGTTGATCATGGATTTAGAAACCATAATGTATGATTTCTATTGTGGACATGTAATAATTAATTTTATTATTTGATAGGATGTAATTAAATGTTAATTACTCATTTAGGTTGTAAATCAATTCCATTGAGCCTATAAGCTCTTTTGTTTTTGTAATCTCACCTTGGAATGCCAAGGTTACTAATGTATATATAGAGATGTGAAACAAAAAGAGGTTCAACCCATGAAGATGCCTAGTGGGAGCATGAAGATACAAGTGCTGTAATTTCATGTTTGTAATTTGTTTAACCTAAATCCCATATCCATTCCTTGTGGCTAGGAAGTGCATCCATAGAATCCATGATCATGCCTATGTGTATATTATCCATTTTATGAAATATATATGTGATATATATGAATGCATATGATGTATGTTTAAAATGAATAATTTGTAAAGTGAGACTAATCAATAAAGAACAAAAATCTTCCAAAGATAATATCGAGTCATGGTTCTCCATTGGAACAATAGTTCAAGTAAATTCAAACACTTATGTCATCGGTTATGGATACATAGGAGTGATATATTTGGTTTAAATGTTTTCTTGAAGTTATTTAAAGCATGTGATGTTAAAAGTATATGATACATTGTATGTCAATAACGACAATGAGTATCTAAGACATATGATGTTCAAATCATTATACTTGTTGGTTCAATGGGTTTGACTTGACTAGTGTGAAAGGCCAAAATGATAATGTGTATCTGAGATTGGAAACACTAGGAACCAGATTGATTGAAACTCACAAAGAGCTGTGATGAACAAGTGTTGTTCACTTGTTAGATATCAAAATTCCAATAACGACAATGTGTATCTGAGGAATTCGTGATAATCTAATAAGAATTCAATCACCTAATAGAAATCCACCCCAACAAGATTTCTATTTCCTATTTGGAAGTATAGGATTCACCAAATTAGTAGGATTACCGTTTTGATTGAAGACCAAATCATTACGGTAGTTACTCAATTATATAAGTTATTAATCTTATTATTTTCTACATTTTGATAATATGAAATTGACAAACCCATCTATGGATATATTTGATTCTTTTAAGCTCATAGGGCCTGAATTTATGGTCCTTGCATTTGAGTACATAATATATGTATTCAATTTGATTTGTTCTTGGTCTTTTAGAGAAAAGACTACTCCAAAGGAACATATCACTTTAAGTGCAATGGAAACAAAATATTGGATGAGATTGATGCAATATGGTTGTTTTATAAGTCAAGGGTTGCAAAACAATGTATGAGCATAACAAGACTCCAAGTAATTATGCATCATCTGCAAGAGTTGTATGATGAGCATAAATACACTAATTAATATACGATATTAAGACAATTATTTTGTTTGAATATGAAGAAAATTATAAAGAACGAAAAAGCAAAAGAAAAGAAAGGAAAAGGGAAGGAAAAGAAATTATAAAGGAAGAAAAGAAGAAAGTGTTTCTTCTTAATCTTCATAACTTTTTTTTTCTTTGTCTTCTCCATATTTTTCATTCTTGTTCTTATTCTTACTATTCAACTAGAGTAAGAAATTAGAGAAAAGAAATCAAAGAAGAAAATGTTTCATCTTAAATTTTTTGTTCTTCTATTTTTCTATCTAGTATTCTTTGTAAAAGAATTTAAATTGTGAGAAACCTCTTTTATTTCTTATTAATTTTAATTAAACTAAATTTGGAATTATTTTCTTGTGATGATTAAATTCATCAAACAACTAGAGAGTCTAGATGTTTTGATGAATAATAATTTTCAAATAGTTTAATTCTTCAAATTCATTCCAAATTTCCATTAGATGGAAAATGCACTTTAATGTAATAGAAAAAGTTTCTATTATAAATTCTAAAAGGGAAATTGCAAGGGACAAGTCCACAAATAATGCTATACTTGACAAAAGAAAATGTTTCTATTATCAATGTTATGAATATTAGAAAAGTAATTGTTTTAAGTATTGTGAATACTAAAGGACAAAGAGAAGGATAAACCTTGTGAAGGAAAATCTATCTCTTGTTACTATATTCCAATGATTCATATTGTTCATCTATTACTTGGATTCATGATATAATTACTTCTATATCATATGCATGATTAGAGTAAACAACGGAAGCATGAAGTTAAATGAAGTGATTTTGAAAAATCTAAGGGGCAAAGTGTTTGTTTCCAAAGAGCTTTTAGAGTATTCATGATGATTTTAGAAATCATATTTTACATGTCTTGTATATACTTAATGATAATTTGACCAAATCATGTTTTGTAAAACATGTATGTATTCATACTTAAACTACATTATTCTGTAACTTCAAGGAATTGTGAATTCCGTTACTAGAAAAATATTCGCATGGTTTCTTATGGTAATACACTTAAGAGTATGAATTATATGGTTGATATATTATTATTAAGTTAATAATAACAAAACAACTCCAAGTGCTTTTATGATAATGCCATAAAGAACTCCAATCTAAAACCACTATGATTTCTTTGATTCGTTTGTTTAGCTGAAGATAAGACAACTTAGTTGGATAACATGTATCACTACCCATTAGGGTGTGAACTTGTTTCAACTTAGAAGTCTAGTATCTAATGCAAAAATAGATAGATCACCTTTTGTTGGACAAAGGGATAGAAATCAAAGAAGTTTTAGAATTTATGCATATAGATGCATCAATGCCATTTGTGAAATGGTTAGTGGGAGTTTTTCCTAATTCATTGTGTTTATCTATATATGTAAATATTAACCCATTCGGAAAAAGGTAAATAAAATGAATTGTTCATTTGAATTTTTGAAATGTTCAAGAAATTCAAGATGAAAACAAAAATAAATATTAAGGATATTTCATACAAAAGGGAAAGAGTATCATAACCCTTTGATCTGATCGAAGTGGGGAGAACTCGATTACCAAATTTTGAGGAGTTTCCTAAATATAAAATTGACATATAATCATAAGTCTTTTTGAGAAAACCATACGTGATGGTATACTTAAAAGAATAAATTACAACATATATGATGTGATGTAATAGATGATGAACTATAAAAGTTTTATTTATTTCCTTTTGGAAATTTACAAATAATAGCATAATATTCTTAAATAGAATTTTCTTCAAAGTTTATCTAATCCTAATTCATAAATGATATGATGTGGATAGATATCAAAATTCTTACTCATAATTTGATTTGAAATATCTAGCTTATTTGATAAGCTAAAGTTAGACAATTGGAAAATAATTCTAATTAAGATAAGATTTGTTGGGTATCCTAAAGGTGGTTTAGGATTGTATTTCTATCTTTTGCATAACAAAAAGTTATTAGCAAAGATGTTATTTCTTGATAAAATATTTATTCAAGAAAGTGACATATTGAGAAAGATAGAATGATTAGGTGAATGTCATCCAGTAATATCCAATAAAATGATCAAAATTTGATTAACCTTGTGAAAAGTCTAAAACTGACTAAATGTTTTATCCTTATAAGTTGCTAAAGGTTTAGTAGAATATCTAATTTTTCTATAAGATATAATTTTCTTTATATGAATTCACAATAGTTGTATATTCATGATGAAGTAAATCATGAGATAGTAAAATATCTAACCTTAAAAAAATATAATTTAGTTTATATGAATACACAAAAGTTGTACATTCATGATAAAGCAAATTATGAGATAATTTTATTATAGCTAAATATGATATAGCAATGCATAATGATTATGAGTTTGACATATAATGTCAATACTAGCTTTCTTTCTCTATAAAAGAAAACATAATCATGGAATAAATATAAAGACTTAGCATCATAAGAAAATTCCAAAGTATGCAAAACCTTAATGAGTTATATCATCGCAAGATGAATCTTTAATATACAAAAGGGTAGTGGAAGTATCCTCACTTTCAAGTTTTGTACATGGATAAAACATTAGTTTGTAAAAGTATTAATATATTTGCATTTCTAGAATTATTTTACCATTACTTTCTTCATTTAGACTTGAGATAAATATTTTACATTCTTGTTAATTCGTATATGTAGAGACAAATTGAAAAGAATGTTAAATATATCTAAGTCAGTATTTGGAAAAGATGTTGAAAAGTTAAACATGCTAATTCCAAAAGTTTTATTTCCTATAATTTCGATATCCACTTTTTGAGGGTTGATTCCCTAGATACCCAAAGAAAATTTGGCATGGATTCCTTATAGTACGACTATAGGAAATCTAAATTATATAAAAGTTGTATAATGAGCTGGACATCAAGAATATTGTTAGTATGACTAACAGAGCCTAATCCTTTTTAGGATTAAATTATTGAAAATATAATCAAAATTATTCTAAAGTACTTGAGAAGTATTTAAGATTTATTTTTTTAGAAATGAAGAATGTTACTACATAAATGATAGAGAGTCTATCATTAGGATTGTTGTTATATGTGATTAAGAAATAATTTGCTATAAAAGTTCTAAGCAAATTGTTATTACAAACTTCATTATGGAAGCCGAATTTGCTATATAGGATGTTGCAAATAAGAAACTATTTTGAATTTAGCAGTTATAAACTGTTTTAAGAGTTTCTCCAATACATCACAAGTATCTCTCTGCTGTGATAATAATGGAGACTTAGCTTATAGCAAGGGAACTTGAGTCTCACACTGAAATCCAGAATATTTTGAAACGCATTAAGATATTATCAAATCAATTGTTAGAATAGGGCATTCTAGCCTTGTAGAAAATAGTGTTAACCATTAACTTGCTTAATTCATTAACTGAAGTCAAAAGTTAGTGACAGTTAAACTTTATCTTGAGAAGATGAGTTTTTGATACTAAGCATAATGGCTCTAGTGCAAGTGGGAGATTGATAGCAGTATGTGCCCTAAGAGCCATATAATAGTTATGTAATAATAGAGATTAATTCCCAATGGCATGATAATTTATTCATAATGTGAAAAGAGTTTCATATTATTGAATATAATCTTTAAGTATTTGTAAGAGGATCTATTCTTAAGTATTGAGAATATGGGAGACAAATCGCTCTTGTACAAATATTTTAAATATGTCCATGGTTATAAGATTATGACTAGGCATCATTAATTCTAGAAGACTATCACCTCTGTTTATTTTCTATAATCAGTATGTGATATGGATGATTATAGAGGCTGTGAGTCTCATGCTGCTTGACACATGATGTCGGTACAAACATGTGGATATTCATAGGATGAATAGTTAAGCTGTGATGTTAAATGACAATAATATAGGTTTTTACTACTTGTCAATTATTCATCATCTAGGTCATAATAGTGTATATAATCCTTTAACTTGAGGGATACTATATCTCATACATAGGTGGTTAGGATTTATTACTGCTTACATAGACGTACTATTCATGTATAGATATATGGCATGTGATGGTTCTAATTTGTTATATATGGAGATAAGTGATATCCAAGATATAATTCATTACCTCGAGTAAACGAGGTTAAGATCTTATGCTATCTGGTTATTCTTGATAATTAAAGCTCCTAGCCAAGACAGATAGATTCACTAGAAAGAGTTTCTATTAGGAATCTATTCTCATTAAGAATTAGAACCGAAATAAGGACATAGAATTGAGAAACATTAAGATTTGACATAAACCATTATCCAAGCCGAGATTGGGATCTTTAATGAAGGGATTCTAGTGCATGATGATTTATGATTGATGGTCCATAAGATGTTTAAAGTTATCAACTATAAACATTCATTTCTAATTAGGTAGTTATGACATGGAATGCTAGTTGTCCCTCACAACTTATAGGACTAAGTATGAAGTGAGGATTTCACATTAGTAGAGAAAAATATTTTCTCATTCCCATTGCTAATTAGACATAAACCTAAAAAGTCACATACCCAATAGTGATCACCTTCTAAGTGTAAAAGGTTTACCATAATAATTCATTAAAGTGTTTAATTAATTGATTAGTGGTAAAATGATTAAATATGTAATTAAATTTACAAGGACCCTAGCATGTCCTGATGTTTAATCTATGAAGGTTTCTATTCAATTAAATCTTAATTTGTATATGATGCAAATGAGAAAGATTAAATTGAAAATTGATTTGGACTAAATCAAAGACATAATTTTAAACTTAGTAAAAACTCTTAACATAATAGATTTGGCCTAAGCCCATATGTGATATGGAAAAAAGATAATTTAGGGGTTAAAGAAAATTCACTATTCACAAGCCCATATAATGGGTTTAGGGGTTAGAGAATTTTCTACTAAGATTAAAATTGTAATTACATCTTTTGGCTAGTGGAAATGTCCAATTTTACTCTTAAAGGATAAAATGGTCATTTCACCATTTGAAGAAGCAAAGTCCATTTTGTCCCTCCACCAAATGAAGAGCTAAAAGGGTGTTTTTGTCTTTATGAAGACTTAAGAGTTAAGTCTTAAAGGAAATAAGTATAAAAAGGGTTTTATGTTCATTTTCTTCATAAGAAAGAGTGAACATCATTTTCTCATTTTGAATCATTTTAGAGAGAGAAGTTGAGAGAGAGAAAGAAAAGGAAGAAAATGTTTCTTCATTTTTCTTTTGATCTTCAATTCTCTTCTTTGTTCTTTATGAAAGAACAATTGCTTGCAAATTGAAAATATGTTTAGTCCAAAACAAACCAAAGAGAAATATTAAACTTCCTAAAGGTTTTTGAGGGAAAATCTTGAATCAAAATTGGGCAACCAAGAGAGTGATTCAAGAACACCAAAGAAACTAAGAGGAAACTTGGAGATGAGACTTCACACTAGGGAAGCTCTTTTTTAAAGAAAGAAGGAACCTACAAGAGGTAATATGATCACTCTTCCTTCTTCTTTCTATACATATGTGTTTTACACACAAATTAATTAATTTCTTGAATAAATTTTCGATCAAAATTGGGTAAAGTGAAATTTTAAAATGTTTGAAATTTCACCTGACCACTTTCCTTCCGCTACATTTGGCTCTGCCATTCCTTCAAGGAGTTTCAGACTTTATAACCATGTCATCCATATATATCTTGATATCCTTATCATTATGTCGTGGAATACAGTAGTGGTCATTCTCTGATAAGTTGCCCTGGCATTCTTTAAACTAAAAGGTATTACCTGATAATAGTAGGTGCTCCACTCTATCATAAAGGATGTCTTTTCCTTATCAGGGGCATAGACTTGGATCTAATTGTAGCCCATATAGAGATTGATCAAGGAGACCATTGATGCACCAACCATGCCATCCATGAGCAAATTGATATGAGGCAGAGGGAAATCATCCTTTAGGCAGGCCTTGTTAAGGGGACCCTATAACCAACACACATCTGAATATTTCCATCCTTCTTAGGAATAGGCACTATATTGGCTAACCATGAGGGGTAAGTGATGGGCTCGATGAATCCATTATCTAGCAACTTGGTTACTTCCTCCTTGATCTTTAGGGACTACTCTATCTTTATTCTTCTCAGTTTCTACTTTATAGGCTTTACATGTTTGTAAGTCAAGATCTTATGAACTGCTATGCTTGGATCTACCCCTACCATATCTTTGGGCTCCCATGCAAAACAGTCTCAGAATTCACAAACTTTTTCGACCAATGCGTATGTGTCAAAATATGTAGATGCAATGTATGTATTTTTGGGATTTTTCTTTGTGCCATAGTTGATTGGTTCTTTCCCTTTTTCATTTTTTATTTTTTTATTTTCTTTTTCAGTTTTCTCATTTAATGATGAGTAAAAGGAAGTAAAGCATAGAGAGTCAAGAAAGTAAGCATAAAACTTGTTCATTTCATTGAAGATAAAGGTCCCATCATCATAGGTAACATCAGCTTGAGAGGATAATCTCCAGAGATGGGTTACAAAATCTAATGAAAGACTGAAAGGACTTAAAAGACTCATACTCAGACTTAGGAGACTCAGACTTGAAGGACTCAGATGAGGACATAACAGGGCTAGAGCTTTTCTCAAAATACCAGTTATTCAACGATGCTTGGGATGGTTGAATGAGCTTGGTGGGATCAAGTTCTTGGTGGTTAGTGATCATATGGATGGTCTCAAAAAGAGAGGGCTCCATGATCATTTCCCAATCATCCTCTAATTGATAGATGGGCTCGCACTCCTCTAGATTAAGCTTGATATCAAAGAAAATTTTAAAACTAGGGATTAGATTTGTAGAAATAGGATAGAACTAGGATTCGGGAAAGCCACAGTAAGGGAAATCTTCTCCCTCTTTCACAAAATATCCATTAAGAGTTTTGAAGTAAGGGCATATAGGCCAATTATAAGTCTCACCTTGCCTCTTGGCCTTGGCTCTCAGTCTGGCCCTTTCCTCCAATTCTGTAATATCTTCGAGATTGGACACATAGCTAAGATCAAAAAGAGGAGTGGCAATGGGATACTCAGGAAATTGGGCGATCCTTTGTTAGTTTCTTCCAAGCCCCGAACATGGAAAATAATCCATTTTCTTCATCATGTTAGCTATTGCCACATTATTATATGGATCAAAGCTAAAAGAAACAAACTCTTTACCTTTCTCTTGAATGAACTAGATAGTATTAAATGAGAAGCTAGATAGAGGAATGGCACAGGTTGGGCTTGATTTCCAAAATCAGCATATAACTCAGAATTTCACTCTTCCCATTATGAACCCTTAATTTTGCACCTCTCAGAATTATAGACCATTCAGTTAGGAAAGAAATAAATCAAGGTCTTAAATCATCATCAAATCATCTGAGACTCCGTAACAGGTGCAACACAATTGGAATCATGGAAAACAGACAAGAAATGAGCGAGAACAGAAGAAAATGAGCAGAACGGGCGAATTAGAGCAAGTTGCCGCACATGCCGCAGAGCCTCTTGCGGTGCGGCAAAGCCCTATGAGGCACTGCTGTAGAGACCTTTGCGGTGCTGCAAAGGCTTGTGCAGCATCGACTGCGTGTTCCTGCTCCCATATTGGAAATTTTAGCCTCTATGCTTCATTCTTCCCCCTATATATAGAGGTGGTCACTCTACTCTTAAGACACATAGACTTGGAGGCTTAAAAAGCACTAACTTTAAGTAAATTGCTTTGCTTTTGCTCCTTGCTTTGCAAAGCATGTTGGGTGGTTTCTCTTTGATTCGTACTAGACTAGTTTAAGGCTTTCTGCCGTCTGTTCAAGGCAAGCTCCTTACCCAAGGCTCGTGTCCGTCATGTGGAGAAAGTGAAGTTGCATTCTAGTGGTCCATGGCTCGTGTCTCTTGCTTGGAGAAGGTGGAATTGTGATCTGGTCATCTGCTTCATTCGCCCTATGTCCTTAAGCCACGAAAACCTAAGGTAATCTTCTTTTCCTTTCTATTTGGTTATTGTCTATTTTAGTTAGTTGATTAAATTGATTCATCTAGGTTGCTAACTAATCAACTCGGTAATAAATTAAATTCATTAATTAACTCAATTCTCTTTTAATCAATCAATCAAAACATGATAAAGTGGCTAGGCTAAACTAACCTCTTCATAAGAAGGGAGAATTGCATGGGTTCTGATTCCTATTCAAAGGGATACATAGGCATGCTTGGTTCAGGCATCGAATCCAATTAAAATTAATCAACTATCCCCCTATCACCTTCTGCACTTACTTTTGTGTTTGTTTATTTGCTTTATTATTAGGATTAGTTTGGGGAATGTGTGACTTCTTTAGAACCCATAAGGGCTAGAAGAGGTATCCCCTATATTCGGGATTTTATTTGTAATATTAATTTTATTTTGAACTATTACTTGTATTTATTATTGGAATCAATGGTCATACATATTATAAATTGTCCATGCATCTTAAATTATTCATGAAATATATTTTAAGTTACTTTTATATTACTTGGCCAAACATGTTTTGTTAAACTAAAAACCAAGTCCCTGAATTCTCTTTGGTTTTGAGGCTAGTGATCTTTTTCCTTTGGGTAATTATGGGAGTCAAATGAGTTTTTTCCTTATATTTTCCCAAATAAAAATAAATTAAGGTGGCGACTCTAAAACAATTTTCAAAATAAGCTCGAGGGCTTCCTCGTGAGTTCTTTCCCAAATGAGCATTTCGATTCCCTTTAGCAGATCGGATTGGTGCTCGGGTGAGGCCTCACACCCATGTACATTAATTCAGATAGTTATGATATTTGTACCATAGGGAAATTTCAACTTCTAGTGTAAAAAGGAAGGAACTGCTTTCATTTGATGGATTCATGGTCTACCAAGTAGGAGGTTGAAATAGGTCAGGATATCAATCACTTGAAATAGGATTGCCATTATCACTAGTCTATTTGTGACATCAAGATTTGCTACTCTCAAGACTTCTCTCTTAGTGTTGTCATATGCTCTCACCACTTATTTTGATGGGATGAAATCTGAAGCTTCTAATCTTAGGCAGCTGGCCACTTTCAATGGACATACATTAAGAGCAGACCCATTATCTACTAACACCATAGGCACATTTTTGCTTCGGGTCATTAGTGTGATGAATAGAGCATGATTGTATCTTTTTTCTCCGTAAGGGATGTCATAATCATAAAAAAAAAAAAATGGTCATGGATTTGACAATGTTGGTTAAAGATGCCACAAGAGTCTCAAGTGAGATGTCAATAGGAGCCTGACATTGGTTCAAGGCCTTATAAAGAGCTTGGCAATGAGGGTAGGTGTGAGGCCTCGCCTAAGCACCATCTTAATCTGCTAAAGGGAATAGAAAATGCTCTTTGGGAGAAACATAATTATTGGAACCCGCTATAAGTTCAGAAAATTATATTTTGTAAATTGTAGTTTGCAAAAGGAGTCGCCACTTTAATTTTGTTTATTTTTGTTAGGAAAATTAAAGAAAAAATCCAATTTGATTGACTCTAAAATTATACCATTTATCCCAAGGAAAAGCACTAGTCCTCAAATGACCAAAGAGGGCTTGAGGACTAGATTTTAGTTAAAACAATACAAAAAAATTAGTGTGGCTCAAATACAAAATAGCTTTTGTAAAAAGAAGTTTTTATGTACGCATGAACATATATGTTATGATGCATGAAACAAATAGTATTGATGCAATGCATGAAAAATGTTAAATAATGACAATTACAAAATGTGAACAATAAAGAAAAACTACTTAAAATTATTACAAGTAAAAAAATGAAAATCAGGGGATCTTTTCTCTAGCTGTTATGAGTTCTAGGAAAAGTACACATTCCCCAAATATAAAATAAACAAACTAAAGTAAGAAAAAGTAATAAAACAATTGTAATAAAAAGAACTTTCGATCTTAAACTATGTGAAGAAAGTGATAGAGAGAAGAAGTTGTTAATTTTAGCAGAGTTGATGCCTTAGAGATGGCTTGCCTACATATCCCTTTAAATGGAAATCAAACCTCACGCAATTCTTCCTTTTTGCGAAGAAGGGGTTTTTAAGTCATTACCTTTGTTATCATGTTTTGATTGATTTTAAGGCTTAGGGATTTGTTAATTAGGTTATATTTTAATTAACAACAATTAGATCCTTTTAGATTTAGATCTTAAAATTGGTATTGAAAAGGAAAAGGAAAGAACTTTTACCTTAGGCTTTTGGTGATGAGGAATGTAGGGAACAAGCTTGGCACTGGATCTATGTTCCACCTTGGCTTGGGGATAGCACAAGCACTCCTTTTGGAAGAAGGACTCTTGAACTCTTTTGAAGGAAGGACTTTGAATCACCCTTGCTTGAGAACCAAAATTCCCTTTGAAAGGAGTGCTTGTGCTTTGAAAGAATTATAGCTTTTCTTGATTAAGAGGCTTAGAGGTTTTGTACGATGGAAAAGGTTTTGGAGGGTTTTGATGATTAGAAGGCTTAGAAATAGGGTTTTGATGATTGGGAGGCTTAGAAATAGGGTTTTGATGATTGAGAGGCCTAGAAATAGGGTTTAGAAAGCTTTAGAGAGAGTATATAGGTATGTAATTATGTGTGGAAGTTGTTATGAGGTGCAATGTATTTATAGGGGGAGTCTGGAAGCTCAAAATAGTGAATTTTTGGTGTGGGATCAGGAAAAAATGCACTGAGGCAACTGATTAAGGGCTGTGGCAACCATAGAGCTTTTTGTGGCAATCGCAGGGCCCACTGCAATAGCCAATAAACTTTCCTAAGAACATCTATGACAACAACAGCTAGGTACGAGTTATCGCAACTAGCCCACGGGTTGCCACACCTCATTTGCTGGAGCCAGTGGAACTACCGTACTGGCTCTGCGTAGTGCACTAATTTTAGTAAGTGTCAAACTGTGGCTAGATCCTAAGGGTGCAAATTTGAGGGTTCACATTGAGAGGACTGGATGAGGCTCCATATTGATACGTTCACTTGGGTTTTCTTTAATTGCTTGAGAATAAGTTCCTCCCCAAGTTCATTATGGGGTTTCAATTTTTTGATAGGAGGAGGGATAACATGACTTATTAGGTTTGAATCTTTGGGTTGTGGAGGTGGTAGGAGAACACTCCCACTTCGAGTGATTACATCGACTTTGGTGACAAAGTAATTTAGATCAAGTATGCAACTATAGCCCAAAGTGGGGAAGATGAGGGAGAAAGGATCAAATCCCAATTCATTAGAAGAAACAAAATTGACATTTGCTTGGTGGTTAGGCAAAGGATTTGTGGTGATGTTGGGCTTAGCTCTTAGAGCAATGATGTCTCCATTATTTATTAGGTCCTGAATTCAATGCCTCAGAGCTTTACAAGTATTCATTTTATGCCCAGGTCCTTGGTGATAATCACATTGCTTACTAGCATTGTAGTTCTTAGGCAAAGGATTAAGGGGTGGTCTTGGCTCTAAGGGTTTAACAAGATGGACTTTCAGGGCCTTCTTATAGACAATGCTCAAAGGCATGCCCAATTATGAAAAACTTCTTCTTTTGAATTTTATTGGTTAATGGTAGGAGACAATATTAATTTCTCCTCCCTTTTAGGGGGGTAGAGTGAGTGGTATTAGAGGTGAAATTAGTGTTCTTACAGTATCTCAAACTTGAGGATTCATTCTTAATTTGACCAGATTGAATAAAATCCTTGATTTTAGAAGCTGCAGCAATGAGAGCCTTAAAGTTTAGGAGATACCAGGTTTGCAAATGAATTTGGCATTGGGGGAGGAGATTTTTCTCGATAATGTCAATTTGCTCTTCCTCGGATGGATAGTTTACTATTTGCGTTGCTTTTGCCCTCCATATTGTAAGGAATGCAATGAAGGACACTCTTTAGCCTTGCTTAATGGTCTCTAAATCCTAATGGTTGACATCCACTTCTATGTTATAGTGGTATTGTTTGACGAAAGCATTGGAAATGTCATCCCATGTCTTTTTATGATTTTGATCGAGATCCAAAAGTCACTTGACAGTAGCCCCAGTTAAAGATTACTGGAATAACTGAGCAAGGAGCTTATCATCTATGCTGAAAGGTCTCATTACACCCACGTACATATTAAGGTGGGTCTTAAGGGAAGTTGTGCCATTGAATTTGTTCATCACATGCATCTTGAATTTGGGTGGAACTTTGGCATTTGGAAAAAGAGCAAGAGAATCAGCATCTATCATGTCTTTGTGCTTTTTGATATTTTTGATGGATCGTTCTATGGCTTCAAAATTTTCCATTAATCTCTTGGCTTGGGGAAAGCTAGAGAAGTCTCCACTTTAAAAAGGATTCATAGTGGGATTGAGAGCAGTGGCATTCACATCTAAAGGGAGAGAGGTGGATGTCTTGAGAGCTTTCCCTTTATTGGTGAAATCAAAAATAGGGGGAGTAAAAGTGGGGCCATGGCTAGTTTCGACCTGAGCGGATCCAGGGTGCACAGGGGAAGGAGTGATGGTAGCATTGGTCATTTTCTTGAACTCATTGATGATGGATTGGCATTGGCAATTGAGAGCACTAGTGAAAGTGGCGGATTGGGCAATGAGAGCATGGGTGAAAGTGTTAGCTTAGGTTTTGAAAGCAATGGTGAGTGTGGCTTGGAAAGTCTCATCTTATTTCTTGAAGAGGTTGGCAAAAAAAGTGCTCATCGCGTCTTGATCAAAAGAGCTAGAGGTGTTGGCCATTAGTACCTTTGAAACAAATAGAAAAATGGGTAAGAATACAAAATTGTGAAGAAAAAAATGGAATGAATGTGAAGGTGTGTCAGGAAAAGGTTTTCCTCCACATGATTGGTCACCGGGTGAGGTATTTTAGGGTAATGGACCACCAGTTTAGGGTTTTGTGATTTTACCTTATCGAGTTTCTCATGTTATATATGCATGGCAATGTCATGATGCATGCCAAAAAGGTTTCATGTGCATGTGTATAGGTGTCTCCATTATTATGGTACATGGACCTATAGTCAACACTAGGGTGACTACATACACAAGGGTGAATGGTGGTTTGATTAAGGGTCCCCATCCCACTAGAGCATTGATATACCTAACCACATGTGAGGTAAGGAGCCTCACGTGGGTCCAACGATACTAATTGCTCTTTACACCACTGAAATGATCAGGGATTCATCACAGGGTGCAATGTTTTCGCTATATCCTAACGTACTCAAAGAGAGTTGTCGAGCCAATGCTACTCACCATCCAAAAGTTTTCCCAAAGCTAAGTTTAGGCAAGGAACCTTTATTATGCAAAGTAATGTATGAAAGTCAAATTATATTTAATGAGCCAAATAGAGATTATTTTAGAAAAATTTTTCCTTAACCAAATAGTAATCCTCTTATTTTTCTTTTTATTGTTAAAAAAGGTGGCAACCATTCCCTAGTGGAGTCGCCAGCTCTTAGGCCTCGCCCAAGTACCAGTCTGATCTGCTAGAGGGAACCGAGATCTCATTCAAGTTTAGACTCACGATGGAACTCTTGGGTTCAAATTGATTACTTTTGAAAATGATTTTGGGAGTCGCTACCCTAATTTATTTTTAGATGAAAAAGTTAAGGAAAAATCCAATTATAACTCCAATTCATTAATTTACCCAAGGATAAAATCACTAGCCTCGAATTAAGTTGAGTTTGAGGACTAGGTTTTTGGTTTTAAATATTCATGATTTGGCTCTTAATTTTAATTTGACTTTGAAAAAAATTAATTTAATGGATGACATTTATAAGATGATAGTTGTAAATAAAATGAATGAATATGCCATAACATGAATGCATGGTGAATGGGAATTGATGAAACAATTAAAATAAACATTCACAAATTAAGAAGAGTATTCCCTCTGATCCTTAAGGATTTAGGGGAACCACATAATCATTACTTAATTCCAACAATTATATTAATAAAAATTGGTATGTCTTCTTTGGCCCTTATGAGATTATAGGAAGACCACATATTCCATTACAAATATCATTTAGAAAGTAATTAATTACATTTGAAAAAATGGAAAATGAATTTAATCTGAAAAAAATTGGATTTGAAGTTTGGATTTAAATTTTAAACGTGCCTACATACCCCATTGAATGGGGATCAAAACCCATTTTATAGGACCGAAGTTTCATTTTATCGAACTAGACAATTGGATTGATTAAAGATTAAAAAAATAATTGATGGATAAATTAATTAATTAAAATGATTAATTAATTAATTAAAATAGTGGATGAGTGAAAAAGATTTTGATTTTAATTTGATTAAAAAAGAAAGTAATTAATTAACTAATTAACTTTTGAGTGATTAAAAAAGGATTTTAGTTAATTAAAAGGATTAATTAACTTGGTTTGCATGAAGAAATTAATTAATTAATTAATTAGAGAGTAGATAGAGGGAGAAGAAGAAGGAAAGTTGATAGATAGCAATCAATATCAATTTTGGAGTGTAGAAAAATGATGGAAATGAGAGGGTATTTATAGGAAGATGAGGGTGAGGGTAATTTAGAAAGTGAAAATGTGAAAAAACAATGAAAGGTAGGGCTAGAATAATGTTGAAAAATCATATTGAAGGGTATTTTGGGAACTGCAGGTGAAGTGAGGCCCATGCCATCAGAGGCACCGATGAGGCAGGTGGCATGCCACCTTGAGCCCCCATGCTTTGGTGGGGGTGCAAGCTAAAATTTTGATTTTTACTCAGATCCGATTCTGAGACTTTCATGTCAGTTTTTGAGAGTTTTAGAGTTCAAAAAATTAATCGCTTAGTTTCGATAGACTCAAAATTAATTTTAGAATAATTAAATAGTCAGCCTGAGAAGAGATCCAATCAGTTTTGAAAAAATATTATCTTATATAAAAGATCCGATTAGGGTCAAAAAGGTGTTAGATTGTGCAAGAATACTTTGATCGATTATAAAGAGCTTAGAATTAATTTTAGAGATGCTGAAATGAGAGTTCAGAACATCTGTAGCACAATTCAACCAAATCCTTATACTTTCCAAACTTCATTTACATCTAAAAATCTCCTTCGCAATTTCAAAATTTGAGAAGTCACTACTAGCAACCATTTCATCCATATTTTTATTTTTCCTTGTGTAATCCTTTATTTTTCTATCTTTCAAATCCAAACCCACTATTTAAAATTAAACTCATTCAAAAATCCATTAAAAATCTCTCATCAAACCCACTAACACAAAGCTCCAAATTTTCTTTTCCTTTATTTAGCCAAATTCACACTTACACATCTTCACTAATTAACTAAAGCCTATATGTAATAATATGAATTTTTATTTATTTTATAAAATTTTATTTTGTATGGGAATAATATTATTTTAATAAATTATTAAATTTTACTTAAAAATTTCTTTTCATATATATAGAATTATGAATTTTTATGAATTTGAAAATATACTGTTAATTATAAATTTTATTCAGATTTTATAATATGTGAATTATTTGAAGAAAATATTTTATTTATTTAATTTGTTTGTGAAAATAGTTAATTAAATTTTAATTAGTTATTTTGAAATTCTTTTAAGATGAAAATAATTATTTTATTTGTTTAACTAAATTTATAGAAATTCTACTTAAAGAAATTAATTGGAAGTTTTGAAATTATGTTTATAATTATTAAAATTAATTATTAAAATTATTATTATTATTAATATAAAAAAAGAAGCGAAAACTAGAAAGGGGAAAGGGGAAAGAGGAAAGGAAAAGAGAGATAAACGTAGAGAGGGAGAGACTGACTGAGGGAAAGGGGGTAGTTGGCTGTCTTTTGGTTAGCGGTGGCTTGCACCACCACCACTTGACTGGAAACCATCCACTAGTGACCACCAGGTAAGTAACAATGTCAAGAACTATCACTAGAGCATAGCGCACACGAGGAGAGAGCTTCGCCTGTGTCGAAGCTTCTAATCGCCATTCTAGGCGATTTCAATGAAATTTTTCAGCGATTTTGGTGGCGTTGCAACACTTTCATCCCAAGCTTCAAGTTGATAATTGCCTTACTCCTTAAAACTCACCGGAGAAGGAGATCAAAAATCAAACTCCAGAACTTTCGAGGCTATTTCCCATAAAATGTTGGCAAGTGGAGTTTATTTTCGAACTCCTGACATCAATGTGAACAAGATGGTGTCAATCTTGTCTTTAGAACCATTGATTGGAGGTGGCGCGTGGCTGGCCAGCGATGCTCTAGCAACGGTGCTTGGTAGTGATGCGCATATGCAATTTTTGACCTTCGTTCGATTGGATTTTAAGTGGGTAAATCCAAAACTCTTGAATTTTATTTATTATTGAATTATAGATAGATTTAATTTTATGTTCATTAGATTTAATTGAATAATTGATAATTTTATGAATTTAGATTGTAAATGGATTTAATAGAATAAATTGATTTCATGTGAAACCATATAAAAAATAAAGTAGAACGAATTTAATTAAATTAGTGAATTTGAAATTAATTTCCTAAACTAAGTAAAATGACATTATTAGGATTAATTTTGGTTATAGCTTAAGAATTTGGATTGGTTATGTTGCTTATTGAGTTAGAGCCCCATGAGGGAAACTGTGGAGTTGTGTTTGAATATCATAAATTGAGATTATAGTTTAGAAGTGTCATTTCTTTGTCACAGCTGGATAAAGTCCTAGTTTTAGGGGAAGCTCTACAAAATTTCAGCAAAATCTTAAGAGTCATTTAAGTATAACCATAGAGATGAGTCATTCTCTTTCTAATAATCTAGCTTGTTATTTAATATTGATGTCTCAGGCATCCTTTTGTCATCAGAGATTACACTTTAAAAGAAAGTCAAGTAGACGCATCGTCACATCTACAAGTAATACTATCTAATATATTTTCCTATTTTATATGCATTTGCATTTATTATATGTATGTTTATATATATGTACTTATGTATTATTATTGCATAGAAACATATTATCATTTAACTGTGATTGATGAATTAGTAATTATTGATGTATAATTGTTTGTGGTTGATGGATAAGATCGGGATGACACAGTACCACTTAGGAATGTGAATTTGATTATGATGATTAAGATAAGAAGAGCTAGGACTAGTGGCTAACAGCTGGAGGCCTGCTCATCACCTCGCTGCAACCAGTCGGATCAGCATTGCTAAGATGGTTGTAGCCCTAATATTGGAATAAGAGATAATATTAGATTCAGAGAGCTAGGCTAGGGGATCAGTTCCTTATATTAAGGTTTAGTGTGGTACTGTAGACTATATTCCATCCTTGTTTGCATGTGTGATTTATCTATCTCTGTGGCACGATACATCAGCATGAGCATTAGTAATTTATTTATAGGACACTAGGTTGATATATTAGTTAGTATTATTTATTGAGTAGAACGCTCATTCTTGTTCAAATTATTTTTCTAAGTTGTGGGATGAGCTCATGAAGAAATTTTTAATTGAATTAATTTGCTTTATTTCTTCAGCAGTAATGTGTTTTATTAAACTAATTCATGTATTAAATTTATTAATTTATATTACTATCTAGCACTCCGCAATGCTACCCCTATGGTGTGTAATTTAATTTTAGTTGTCTTTCTAAATTTCTTTTGGATGTCAAGTGCCTGATTAAGCAAAATATTATTTCAATTTGATATTTAAATTAGATGGTATATTAAACTAAAATGGCATTGAATGAATGATAGAATAAGTCTGCTTAACCTATGGGCCCAAGGTTATGTTTTGATATGAGAATAATGATTGATTTGATGGTTTTTAATTTAGTAAGTTATAAGGCTTACTACAGGCATTGGTAGCTACGTGCATCACTCGTATCCTGGTGCTAGTCATATGCCCTTGGGATTGGGTCTGACAAAGTTGCTATTAGAGCACGATCTTATAACCTAAAGTAAAGATAGAGTCATGTGAGTCTTAGATGATTTAGGTTTATGGCATGAGGAGTATATGATTCCTTTCATATTTTGAGTCTAGATTGCTTTTGATTTAGCATTGTCTGTAGTTAGTGTCCTTTGTATGTAAATATGCTTATTATATATTAAAATATTTGAACTTCTTCCAATTTAATTGAGTAGATTGTAATTATGAAATTTCAGGCATAATTATGAGTTTAATGTCTATCTACAAAAATTAAATATGATTATTTGCTTAATTAAGATCTTGAATAAATTACAAGTAGTGTAATTCATTAGTTCTAAAGTCATGTTCAAGTAGATAAAAAGTTATTTATTAGAAAATGTAGTAGGATGGGAAATATGAATGATGTCTCTGTTTCTTTAAATTATTGGAGTATATTGGGTGAAAATTTTCTTTGTATATGATTTTTAGTAAGGAGAGTACACTATTGTGCATAACTTCTTACCAACTCGTGAATTAACTTGATCTTTTTAGATGCATGCTGAGAAATAGTTGTTATCTTTGGTAGAGTAATGAACTATAGCCGTACAACTAGTCTCATCAAATATATCTACTTTATAGACATGATGAAATTTTTGCTTGACGGATAATTTTCCAGAAAGCGTTTTACTGTATTCTTAATTGATTTTTTTGTAAAGATAATTATATTAGTATAAATTGAGAAAGCATGTATAAGGCAAACCACTATCTAGTTCTAAATTTTCTTTCAAGCTTGAAAAGCTCCTTTGATCTATTAATTACCTTTTCTAGTTATTTTCTTGAACTCGTGGCATCTTTTCTTCTAGACCTAATCCCTTTCTTTACCAAGGTCTCCCCCTTGAGATTCGAACCACTATCTCCCAAAAAGCCCTCCAGAATCTAGCCTTTAAGCAGATTTTTAAGTACCAAACATGCCTCATCTAGAAGTATAGTCCCTGATTCATTAGGGAATTAATCATTCACCCTGAGTATCCTTTCCTTAGGCCTTACGCTTTTATGGATATAAAGGTTGATGCATTTTGGATATGGCCTAAAGAATTCCTCTGGTTTTTGTGGTATTTCCTCCATCTATACCATATTGTTGTAGAAATTCAGCCTTTCCATTTTCTGCAATATATTCAATATTTGTAAGATAACAATATAGCTAACCTATATTTAGTTACTTTTCTACTTTGGTCCAATTCTTTTGATTAATGGGTGAGATTTCTTGTAGGAGTTGTGGTATTAGGTAGATCATTTTGGAATGATGGTCCTGCAATCTGAACCATGCTTATTCTCCATCATTCTTACACTACTATAGACTATCATCTTTCAAGCACCTATTTAATCATGAATCCTCAAGTCCTTGCCTATAAATCTTACTACTTTTTGCTCTACAAAGACATGTTTGATTTTTTAGGTGACTTTGTTGCCATTCAATATTATGTGTGAAAAGAATAATGTTGCTCTATGTGAACTATGACCCCCTACTGAACCTGATGCCCTATGGTGGGAATTCCCTTTCGACTATTGCTATAACATTTATGCTGTTAAAGAAGATTGTGACAAATATTGTCTTAGGGAATTGTACCGAAGGGATGGCCCCTAACCCATGATGTCTAATGAAGACAAGTTTGACCCCACGAACCACATATGGACTCACCTTATGGAGCCTTTTTTAGACTATACTGAATTTGATAAGATGGCCATTTACAACTAGTACGATGAAGATGATGATATAATAAATTTGTCTCCCTTGCTTGAGCCTATCAAAAAGTGATAGGTTAGGGAGTTTGTTGTGGTAGTGGCCAAGTATTTATGTTGTGGGGTTTGTTAGGTTTGTAGGGTGGTGGATCAATGCAGATGTATTTCCCCTTGCTATGATGAAAGAATTTTCTTTTGTAATAATATTTGCAGGTGTGTTAAGATAGAAAATGGGACTAATGACACCGCATCAGTAGGTGTTATGTAAGAATATGATGTGATGTACCACCTTTTCTATAAAAATTAATGTTTATCGTATGAATGTAATTTATGTTTACCAGAAGATTTTCTTTTAAGATTAAATTGTGATGTTTATGGCAGTCCAAGCAAGATTTAGTTTATGATAAATAGTTGATCTTAGAATTAGTGAAGAAACCTATGGTCTACTTTTAGTCCCTTAAGTTTTCACCTTAATAGGTATAGTGCGATAAAAGTATTGTATAGTTGATAAGTGACATTAGGTTGATCCTTGGTTGGCTAGCTCGTGCTATGTCAGATATAACCCCATTGGATTGTAAGGTAGTGATTTGGCCAATCAATAAACCTTATCCAAGTAGAGGTTAAGTTTGAAATGGTTATTAAAAGGTGAGATATATTTTAGAAATTAAGGGAATTCTTTTAGTGACCTAGTTAAGATTGAGATGTTAATATGAATTGTAGAATTAAGGAGTTAACATATTAATTATTCTATAAGTGTATGTTAGTGATTTCAAAGTGATAAAATAAAGTTTATACTTAAAATATATTAGATAAATTAGCTAGAGTAGGTAAGAGTAATTAAATATTAATAAATTATAAATAAGTTCATAATAATTGTGATGATTTAGGGATTTCATAGATTTATAAGAAATTAATTATGATTACAAGTTGTTGATGCGTATGATTATGAGGTCTACTAAGGTTGGGTATTTTAAGCATGAAATGATAAAATTTTTAATTAGTGAATAATATGTTTTAGCAAAATAGAATAGGATTGTAATGTGGCATTCATTTAGAATTCAAGAAGTTATGAGAAGCTGAATTGAGAACATAAATTAATGATGTACATAATCATATGGGGTATGATATATGAGAATGTTTGTTAAGTTTGTACATAATCATATGGGGTATGATATATGAGAAGTTTGTTAAGTTTAAGTATATTCTTAATTGATGAATGAATGGAATGTGGAATTAATAGTGTTAGTGAGACATTAAATATGATAATATTCATTTAAGGTTATTAAAGATTAAGTAATGATTTTTGGTATGAGAATAAATTTTATTAGGTAACAAAGTGGAGTTATTATTTGGGAGTACTCATGAAATATATATACTTAAGGTTGAAAAACACCAGGATGACATTGAGTTAGAAAGACATAAGAGTTATATAGATATTTTTATTAAGCATCAATTGTATTAATAAATTCATTATTTCATATGGGTAATTTAGGTTGATTAAGAATGTGATATATAATGAGATGTTAGTGAAAATCTAAGTGAGATGATACCATGAAATAAATGTATGCAATTGCAAGATATTAGGCATTCAAGTAATGAAATAATGTATAATATAAAAAGAGAGTAAAACAGGATTACATGAAAGAGAGTAAAACAGGATTACGTGGAGAATATAAAAATAAAATTATTAATTTGGAATTATCTGTTATATGTCTAATATAATAGGTAATGAATGGGAGTGATGATTAAGGTATGCTTAAGATTATAATTAATTGGATGTGAAAATTAAAGGTTGTAATAATTTTATTTAAGGGTATTTAAGGTTATTTGAATAAAAAATTATTAAGGATTAGCTTTATGTTGAATGTTTAATATCATGATTTGAGTAGCTTGTGAGACAACTGCTTCATTACATTTGATAAATTAATTGTAATTTAGATAGTATATCAGAGTGCGTAGCAAAAGCAAATGGAAAGATCTGGCTCGAGTGTTAGTGCCTGTTTTTGTTTAAAAATTCAAGGCTGAATTTTCTTAAGGGGGAAAGATTGTAATAACCTGAATTTTTATTTATTTTACAAAATTTTATTTTGTATGGAAATAATATTATCTTATTAATTTTTTAAATTTTGCTTAAATTTTTTTTTCATATATATAGAATTATGAATTTTTTTGAATTTGAAAATATATTGTTAATTATAAATTTTATTCAGATTTTATAATATGTGAATTTAAAGAAAATATTTTATTTATTTAATTTGTTCATGAAAATAGTTAATTAAATTTTAATTAGTTATTTTGAAATTCTTTTAAGATGAAAATAATTATTTGATTTGTTTAACTAAATTTACAGAAATTCTACCTAAAAAATTAATTGGAAGTTTTGAAATTATATCTATAATTATTTAAATTTTTATTATTATTAATATAAAAAAAAAAAAAAAAAAAAAGCTAAAACTAGAAATGGGAAAGGAGAAAGGAAAAGAGAGATAGAGGTAGATAAGGAGAGACCGACTGAAGGAGAGGGAGTGGTTGGCTATCTTCCAACCAGCGATGGCTTGCACCACCACCACCTAACTAAAGACCATCCACTGGTGACCACCAGGAAAGTAACAATGGTAGGAACCATCACCGGAGCACGGTGCACATGAGGAGAGAAGCTTCATCAATGCCGAAGATTCTGACCGCCACTCTAGGTGATTGCAGCAATGTTTTCTGGCGATTTTGGTGGCGTTGCAACCTTCTCATCCAAAGCTTCAAATTGATATGTGTCTTGCTCCTTAAAACTCACCAGAGAAGGAGATATTTATTTTCAAACTCTTGACACTGAGGCGAATAAGATGGTGTCAATCCCATCTCTAGAACCACCAACCGATAGTGGTGCATGGCCTGCCGCTAGTGCTTCGAAGGCAAAGCATGGTGGTGATGTGCATATTCAGGTCCAACAGTCTTGTCTAGTCATTTTGATGCAATTTTTTACCTTCGTTCGATTGAATTTTATGTGGGTAAATCTAAAACTTTTGAATTTCATTTATTATTGAATAATAGATTGATTTAATTTTATGTTTATTAGATTTAATTGGATAATTGATAATTTTATGAATTTAGATTGTAAATGAATTTCATATAATAAATTGATTATATGTGAAACCATATAAAATATAAAGTGGAATGATTTCAATTGAATTGATGAATTTGTAATTAATTTCCTAAACTAAGTTAAATGATGTTATTAGGATTAATTTTGGTTATAACTTGTGAATTTGGATTGGTTGTGTTGCATATTGAGTTGGAACCCCAGGAAGGGGAATTGTGAAGTTGTGTTTGAATATCGTAAATTGAGATTACTATTTGGAAGTGTCGTTTCTCTGTCACAATTAGGTAAAGTCCTTGATATGTTCCAAGAAGTCTATTTATTTTTATTTCATTTTTATGAAGCTCAAATTTAAGTTAATTAAGTTGGTTTCTATATTATTGGGTTGTCTATGTTATATATTAAGACTAAGACTTGTTTGTAATAATTTATTTTCATATTTTAGTTAGTTTTGAGCATCTTTTATATTAGCCTAAGGCCCAATATAAATCTTAACTTATTTTTCTATTTTAGAAGTTTTATATTTAAGAAAGATTCATATTCAATTCCCTTATTAGGAAGAATTCCAAGTCTAGTTCTATTTCTTTTTCTTATCTATGAAGGATTCTTGATTAGAAGGAATTCCTAGTCTTGAGTGCCTATATAGACTCGAGCTTTCTTTGTAATTAGATAGTTAGAATTATTTGATTAATAAAATTCCTTTAAGTTTTCTCTCAAGTCAATTCTTATTTGAATCTCTTGAACTCATCAAAAGATTTCTCTTTTATGGCGTTTGAACTTATCAAAGGTGCATACCTTTATAGCGTTCAAATCAAATTATACCACGGTGCCTAACTACAAGTTAGTTTTGTGTTAAAGTTTCTAGTTTCAAATCTTATTTGGCTTTCCTAGGAGTCGCTTCCAAGTGTATTATTATTGGGTCTTAGGGCAGGTCACTTAAGGTTCGTATCAGTTTGGTATCAAAGCTTTAGCTTTAAATTAGATTTGCATATCATAGTCATTATTTGTGTCTCATTTTCTTTATTTTTTATTTCATTTTCTTATTTTCTCACCTTTTCGTTTGTTTCCCTTTTGCATTATATTGTCAAATTAGGTCATAACATATCTTTTTTTTACTTAAATATTAAATTTGAAATTAAAAAAAATTCCAACTTTAGTTTCTTGCATTTGTTTTGTTCAAAACTTGCTTCTAAAAGTTTCTACTTTATTCCATTGTCATTATTTCTTTTTGTTTGGTCAAAAATCAGTTGTTTACATCATAAAAAAAAAAAAATTAAGTCTTACACTTAGAATTCTTATAGTTGTATTCTCTCCAAATCATTTTGTTTTTGAGTCTTGTTCTTCCTTGTTTCTCTTTAATTCACAATTGTTCCTTGTTTCTTTATTTTTTATAATCTGTAATTTTTTGGTGTTGAAAAAAAAAACCATACAACTTAAGTGAAAACAAATACGAGTGAACTTGAGAGACGAATTTACTTGAGTGAAACATGTGAGGGAGTGAGGTGAGGGAATTTTGCTTTACTAATCTTTGTTTTCATATTCATTATGAGTTGTTCGCAAGAAAATCCATATGGAGAAATAGATCGATTCCAAGCTATAGCCAAGATGCTTCAAGCTATAGAAAAAATAAGTAATGAAAGAATGAATTGATTAATAGCTTCTATCACAAGGGGCATCCACCTAATACTCCTAATCATGGTAGGCAATGTCAAAGAAGAATTCAAGAAAATGATGAAAATGAAAAAAAAAAAAAAAAAGGCATGGCTATCATATGAGGAGATTTTAATAAAAATTAAGGCTGAGCATGAAAGAAAAATTGCATCTAAGCCACCAATGGAGAAGTTAAAGAATATAGGTAATGAGATTGAGGAAATAATTTGTAATCCTGTCTAAGTCACTTGTGAATATGATTGGGTGGATGCAAATACTAAAGAAATCAACCATGATGTAGAAGTTACTCATGAAGATTCTATGTTACCTGTGGATGTTGTTAAAGTTATTGTTCATGAAGAAATTCCAATGCTCAAAACTCATCAAGAAATCATAGAGGAAGGAAAAGTTGTAATTCAAGAAGAAATACAAAGAAATTGAAGAAGCAAAGGAGATTGATTTTATTTGCAATGACAATAAAGATATTTCTAATTTGTTTCCAATGTCTAATATGAATTTGGTGTTGCCTAATGATTTCCTTGATGTTTCTCTAACAAAACTTCAGATCTTTCAAGTACTTCAAATACTAAAAATCATCAAGGAAGGAAGATGGCAACTTCATGTGTTGTTAATTCTTCTACTTTATCACTTCAAAACTCGAGGTCAAGTTTCTGCTAATAAGGAGGGAATGATACGATCCAAAATGTCTATTTATTTTTATTTCATATTTATGAAGCCCAAATTTAAATTAATTAAGTTGGTTTCTATGTTATTAGGCTGTCTATGTTATATATTAAGTCTAAGACCTATTTACAATAATTTATTTTCATATTTTAGTTAGTTTTGGGCCTCTTTTGTATTAGCCTAAGGCTCAATACAAATTTTAGCTTATTTTTCTATTTTTGAAGTTTTATTTTCTTATTTAAGAATGATTCCTATTCAATTCCTTGATTAGGAAGAATTCTTAGTCTAGTTCTATTTCTTTTTATTATCTAGGAAGGATTCTTGATTAAGAAGAATTCTTAGTCTTAAGTGTCTATATAAACTCAAGCTTTCTTTGTACTTAGATAGCTAGAATTATTTAATTAACAAAATTCCTTTGAGTTTTGTCTCAAGTTAATTCTTGTTTGAATCTCTTGAACTTATCAAAAGATTTCTCTTTTGCGGCATTCAAACTTATCAAATGTATATACCTTTGTGGTGTTCAAATCAAATTATACCAAGGTACCTAACCACAAGTTAATTTTGTATCAATGTTTCTAGTTTCAAATTTGATTTGGCTTTCCTAGGAGTCGCTTCCAAGCATATTGTTGATGGGTTTCAAGGTAAGTCTCTTGAGATTTGTATTAGTCCTAGTTTTAGGGAAAGCTCTGCCAAAGTTTTGGCAAAATCTTAAGAGTCATTTAAGTATAACCTTAGAGATGAGTCATTCTCTCTCTAATAATCTCATTTGTTATTCAGTGTTGATGTATCAGGCATCCTTTTGTCATCAGAGGTTACACTTCAAAAAGAAGTTGGTTAGACGCATCATCACATATGTGAGTGATACTATCTAATATATTTTCCTATTTTCCATGCATTTGGATTTGTTATATGTATATTTATATATATGTACTTATGCATTGTTATTGCATAGAAGCATATTATCATTTGACTGTGATTGATGAATTAGTAATTGTTGATGTATAATTATTTGTGGTTGACGGATAGGATCAGTATGACACAGTGCCACTTAGGAATGTGAATATGATTATGATGATTAAGATAAGATGAGCTAAGACTAGTAGATGATGGTTGAAAGCCTGCTCATTGCCTTGCTACGACCAGTCAAATCAGAGCTATTGGGATGGTTGTAGCCCTAACATTGGAATAAGAGACAATATTGGATTCAGAGAGCCAAGATAAAGGGGATCGGCTTCCCATATTGAGGTTTAGTGTGGTATTGTGGACTGCATTCTATCCTTGTTTGCTTGTATAATTTGTCTGTCTCTGTGGCACGATACACCAGCATGAGCATTAGTAATTTGTCTATAGGACACTGGGTTGATATACTGGTTAGTATTACTCATTGAGTCAAATGCTTGTTCTTGTTCAAATTATTTTTTCAGGTCGTGGTATGCGCTCATGAAGAAATTTTAAATTGAGTTAATATACTTTATTTCTTCAAAGTAATATATGTTTTATTAAACTAAGTTATGTATTAGATTTATTAATTTACATTACTATTCTAGCACTTTGCAATGCTACCCTATAATTTAATTGTCTTTGTAAATTTATTTTGGATGTCGAATGCCTTGTTAAATAGAATAGTATTTCAATTTGATATTTAAATTAGATGGCATATTAAATTAAAATGGCATTGAATGGATGATAAAATAATTTTATTTAACCTATGGGCCCAATGTCATATTTTGAAATGAAAATAATAATTGATTTGATGGTTTCTCGTTTAGTAAGTTATAAGGCTTACGACGGTCAAAGGTAGCCATGTACATCATTCGTGTCTAAGTGCTGATCACGTGCTCTTAAATTTAGGTCGTGAAACTATCTCTCTTCAACATCACTGATCAGCACTAAATTTTACTTCACGAGCCATTTGTTCCACCGCATATAAGATACGCCTCTCTCTTTTTTCTTCTCCTCTTCTTCCTTTCTTTTTTAATTATTTTTCTTTTGAATGCCGATCAGCCAAGCCACTATCGCCGGTTGCTGCTGCCGTCGTGACCGAGTCTTCACCGGCGTGCGAGTCTTTGATTGCATGCCGTTGGCGTTACTCTGGTACTAGGTACCTTTTTGCTTGCTTGCTCTGTGCTTTACCTTCCCCGTTTTGAGTTTTAGATTTTTACTCTTTTTTTCAAATATAGGTGGGCCTCACATGCTCGTGTCACTGACCAAGCTATGTGCTTTTGTTCCCAATTTCAAACGTTGTCCTGATTCATGTATATATATATATATAATAAAATTATCATAAAAATTAAAAAGAAAGATTGGTAAATATAGATTTGTAAATCTATTTTATTATTTTCTGAATTTTATATGTATATAGAGAAAAAAATTAATAATAATAATAATAATTTAGAAAATATAAATTAATTATATAATAAAATATAAAAAATAAACATACCAAACTAACAGAAGTATTTTTGTATAAATATATATATACATATACAAAATTTTAATTTTAAAATCCATATATATATATATATATATATATTGAAGGGGGAAGATAATCAAATTCACATAAGAGGTCTCACTAAGTTCTTTTTAATTGTGTATTTATAGTTAGTAATATGGTCATTTACTAATTAAATAATATAATTATCTAATTATATTTAATTTAAATAATTACGTAATTTTAATGGCATATTGGGCTAACATCTCAATCATCTCATCAAACTCATCACAAGGTTTTTGCCTAACAGAACATATTAAATAACCGAAGAGATATTAACAACTAACAAATAATATAGAATTACATACAGAAAGAAAAATACAATGCAGAGTACTAAAGAATTAATTTACATAATAATGGAAAATTTATTACATAACTAAATATTAATTACATATCACTGCAAAGAATGAAACGCAGCTTAACTCAATTTGAAATATTTTCGTGAGCACATTCAACAACTTGGGAAAAATAATTTGAAAAGGAATGAGTGTTCGACTCAATGAGCTATATAGTTCCTAATATAACATGCCAGTCAATAATCATACATGCTAATGCACAATGTCAAACAGACAAACAAATCATGAAATTATACAAGGATGGAATATAGTTTATAGTACCACACTCTAATCCTCAGTATGGGGAGTCGATCCCCCCTATCCTGGCTCTCTTGATCTAATACTATCTCTTAATACAATACAAGGGTCGTAGTTATTCCAACAGTGTTGACCCGATTGGCAGTAGCGTATAGACGATGAGCAAGCCAACATCCATCATACACCAGTCATATGCTCATCTATCTCATCATCACAATCATATCCTAAGTGGCACTGTATCATTCTAATCCCATCTAACATTCACAAACAATATACAACATCAACATTAATAAATAGTCACATACATATACCAAGATGCTAAATAATATTCTTAATGCATAAGCTGCCACTAGTATGAGGAGGGGGAGGGGGGGTAGTTGCTAATCTATGCAAATGAAATTTTAAAATAATTAAGAAATTGAATGTTATATTAAGTTATATAATTCACAAATCTGAAGATCTCACTAAGTCTCGTCCACCGATTGATAACTCGAAAGATGTTAGAACGCCAGTATTGGATAATGATTCAAAGATTATTAGAACAAGAATAATCTAATTAATAGATACTCAAGCAACTTTAAAGATTCTGTCAAAATTTTGGCAGAGGCCCTATAACTAGGACATTACCCAACTATAACAAAGAAAACCCAGCTACAACAAATAACTCTAAACAATAATCACAATTCATCTCAACTAGCCATAACTTAATGACCCCTCTTGGATCTCCAAACTTGACAAATATCAAGAGGATATCAACTTATTAATTCAATTCAAGCATATAAACATATAAAAGAAGATCTAAAGATAATTAATTTAACTAATATAGTTATAAACATTTCTTGCAACATAATTAATTTAACTAATAAATCATTTAAAATCAATAAGCTATATAATTTATAGATCTGAAGATCTCACTAAGTCTCGTCCGTTAACTGACAACTCGAAAGATGTTAGAATGCCAGGTACTAGATAATGATACAAAGATTATTAGAACGAGAATAATCAAATTAATAGATACTCAAGCAACTTTAAAGATTCTGCCGAAATTTTGGCAGAGGCCCTATAACTAGGATATTACCCAGCTATAACAAAGAAAACCCAGCTATAACAAACAACTCTAAACAATAATCACAATTCATCTCAACTAGCCATAACTCAATGACCCCTCTTGGGTCTCCAAACTCGACAAACATCAAGAGGATATCAACTTATCAATTCAATTCAAGCATATAAATATATAAAAGAAGATTATTAATATAGTTATAAACATTTCTTGCAACATAATTAATTGAACTAATAAATCATTTTAAATCAATACTATTCATTTTCCATTAAAAATTAAACTTATAATTATAATTTTCATAAATTAATTTACTTAAATTTATCAACTCGAATAAGAAAATTTGCTTTCTTACACTAAGGAAATATTATAAATTAAAATATTTTAATAAGGTTATTCAAGTTCAATACTCAAAGCAAAGCAAATATAAAGATCATATAAATAAATTCATGAAAACTACTACCGAATTAAATATATGGGATCTTAAAATAAGAATTTAATTTTTTCAATAATAATTATTTATAAACCAATTTAATTCTAATAATATTCAATTACTTTATTTTTATTTTGGCTATTCTCGATTAGATCATAAAATCAGTAGTAATCTCAAATTAACAAATAATAAAAACAAAATTCATATTATTCCTAAATTCATATATTTCTCAATTTAATTTCAATAACACAATTAAAATTCATATTAACTTATAAATATACTTATTCACAATATTAGACAGTCTGAAAAATAGATTTTTAACATAAAACAATTTGAAAATTAAATAATATAATTGGATTAAGGGGTTTCAAGCTTGCCCATGCAGAATCTGTTCGAACTAGGTTCATAAACATCGTCCACTGTCCGGCTACATGCTGCCATGGACAGTGGTCCTGGGGTCACGAAAGTACCATCTGATTCATTTCATTGCTAGGAGTCCGTTCGTGGTGTTTGTTTCTCCTCACTCGCCGTCATTTCTTCAACGATGATCCTTCATTCTGGCTGAGCTAAGTGTCAAATGAAATTCCATAAAGAGAGCTTCCATATAACACTAAGATCTATCAGAGAACCCACTAAAGTGAGCTGGAATTGTGTTGGACAAATCAAATTCACTGAGAATGTGTTTGATCAAGTGTCATCACCATGATTAGTGGTTCTTATCACCGTCAATCCTTAAGTGGTCACTGGATGCCACTCTCCCTCTTGATGGGAGTGGTGTGACTGAACGGTGCTCGGAGGTCGAGATTTCCACCACCCCCACCCCCCCCCCCCCCCCTTCTCTTTCTCTCTCTTTCTCTTTTTTGTTTCTTTGATTTTCTAATGGCTTTGGATAGCCATATGATTAGTTGATGCTCAATCAATCATATGAGCTGGGTTCTGTATACTTAAATATATTTTTAACAATAATAATAATAACAACATTAATAATAATAACAATAACAAATTGAAAGTCTAAGTAACAAAAATAATTTTAATATTTTTCTTAAATTTTGAAAATTCAAATAATAATAATTTAAGTGAATAAATAATTCAACTCTAAAAATAATAATTTACAAATAATAATATTTTTACTTTAAATATTTCTTCTTCTTCTTAAATTAACTTATAATAACCAATAAAATTTTTAATTTGTCCATTTCATAATAAAATTTTTCCTTTATATTAATTTCATATTTATTTGGCAAAAAAAAATTAATTTCATATTTATTAAAATTTAAATATGTTCTATACTTAATAATATATTTTCAAATCATATCATTAATAATATGTTTTTGAAATCATAAAAATTCAAAGTTCTAGAAAAATGAAAATTTCAAGTATAATGTAGTATTAAAATTAAATAATGATATTCCTACAAAAGTAGGATTTTCTAAAAGTAAAAGAAAATTTGGGTTGTTATAAAAGAATAAAGGAATCAGCAATTTTCACACTTACTAAGATACGATTAAACTTAATAGTTTTTTTTTTTTTACATGTTATATCTATTAACAGCAAAAAATTAATTTATAGTTGCTCTTTAATTTTTTCTATGTGCTAAGTGAATAAGAACTAATTCAAAATTTAAACTATTGAATTTTTTGAATGAATAAAGCTATTAAGAATTTCAAATTGTTAGATTATCAGATAAATTTTAACTTATATTAGACAAAATCTTTATTCAAAAAATAAAAAGATAAAAGTATGACATTTAAAAAATAAATACAGATAAATAAATAAATTGAATCCAAAATATCTAATATAATTATAAAAAATATATAAATAAGTAAATTCTTAATATGAATTAAAAAGGATAAAAGTTAAATCAAATTTTATATTTATTGTGAATCAACAAATATCTTTATTTTATATTTATTTAGATTGAATAGTCGAATTATCATAAATTAAAAAAAAATTCTGTTTTTTATTCATTCTATTATTTATTAACACTAAGTCACACACTGATACATATGCATATAAAATCCAAAAACAACATAATACCATGAGCTCCACTGCTTATTCTAGGAACATATACTTTTTCACATAAAACTTAGTGCATTACATGACTATGCAATTATAAAAAGCCACATTATATTTAAATATTTTATTTGTAATATTTCATAAATGCTTAATTTTCTCAAATATGAAAAGTTTTATTTAAACTGAATAGACAGATCGAGAGAGAATATCGAACAATAATATCAAATATAATAAGAAAAAGAAGGTGTGGATTATATCAAAAAATAGTTTCTAAATACATTGTTACCAAATGGCTTGCCATCTCACAAATTGAAACTAAAAGTTAATTGTCACATAATATTGCTAAATGGAACCAAGATGGACTGCAAAAAATTTAATAAAAACATTATACATGTAGAAATAACAATAGGACAATATATAGGAAAACAAGTCCTATTGCAAAAAATACCATTATCACCGGCTGCAAATGAGGGATATCTTTTTCATTTTAAAAGAAAATAATTTCTTGTGTATCTTTTGTTTTGAATTCATTATTAGCGCAATGATAAATAATACCTAATGTAGAGATGTATTTACTATGGATAATTATATGTTGCATTGTCAATAGGTATTTGAACATATACTATGAAAGTATTAGTCAAAAGTAAAAAGCCAAATAAAAAAAACAACTTGCATTAAGAATATGGTTTATAAAGAAGTTCTACTGTCTAACAGTGCCATAATTTAAAAAAATAATATAATATAATACTCATTTAAATTATTTACATGTTATATAATATTTATACTAATATTTAAAATATAAATATTTGCAAATGAAATTATGTTTTAAAATAAATCGTAACGAGTAATAATGTAAATCAACATGCGAAGCATGTTAGAAAAAAACTAGTGTGTGTGTGTATAAAGGAAAATAAGAAATTTTTTTTAATTAGAATTGAAAATTTGCTATAAATCTAAATTTTAACTAAGAGTCTAATGTACATAAGAATAACACAAGCACATGAATAGTACCAACACAAGGGATATTGCCATCACAAAGGAAATTACTAATGATGGAAACTTCCAAATCCCCCCACAAGGGAAACAAGGTCAGTTTGGCTGAGACTTTTAATGAAAATTAAACACTAAAATTAGGTAGAGGATTTCGAGATGGAAATAAAGCTTGGACTGACAGTTTGATAAGATATTTGGTCAATTTTGAGCTAAAATAATTGCTTGAACATAGAATAATTCTTAAGACACTGAATTTGATTCAAGTCTCTATAATTTTTTGTGAAACTTACAATTAGTTTTAACTCAAAATTGTGAATATTTGTGGCTACTTTTGGTATTTTTGGGTTTTTGCAATGAGATTTGAAAATTTGTTATAGGTTTAGATAGACAAGGGTGTGAAAATGAATTTTTTAATTTGAATAGGGACAAGTGTCTCTAGAATGTCCATTTTTTAAGGGAGACTATCAAAATTTTTGTAAACTTTAAGTGCAACTTAGATATTTTAAGTTAGAATTTAACGTACTTATTTTCGGCATTTGGCAGCCGATACTCCCCACCATAGCATCAATAGCCCCTTCTTATATGGCTTCTTTAGACAAAGAGAGCAGACTCATCAAGTAATGTTCAATTTACACTAATTCTATCCATAGATTATTAAGTGTTGTGTCCAGTCTCTGACAATCCTAACTCATTTCCTTTTGTGCACTGCTTCTATACTTTGCACATCCTCCAAATTCTATACTTGGTCTTAGAAAGTAGGAAGAACTAGTATTGGGGATTATATCAACCCTTCTATATAGATTTAGTCTAAGCCCAAAGCTTCTAAGAATTAGAATAAATAAAAAGACAGACTTTCACCCAAGTATGGAGACTAAGGTTACTAGTAGGCTAAATAGATTTTCTCTATTCCAATCTCTTGAGAGGGCAACTCTACTGTGAAGTCCTAAGTTCCTTTGAAAATTATTGACTGCCTTGATAATGAGCTAGCTAATCTTAGAGTCTAAATGTAAGCATCTCACCTTTAGCTACTTTATTTCCCTCCATTTGACCATTTATTTCTTTTGCAAATAATGATGCCAAGGAGGAAGATGAAGATACATACTCTTACCCTCCCAAAAAGACCAATGATCCTTAAAAACAAATTATCACCACTTTAAAGAAAGCTCTAGCCCTTGTCGCTACCAAGACTTCTAAGAAAGGCATAATAGCTCATGTTGCTAGTCTACGTCTTCTTTTAGTCATTACACTGGTGTTGTTGTTAGACTTTCATGTGCTTGGATGATCTGTGCATCTCGGTTATGATCCCCTAACCTTGTTCTACTTTTACTTCACTAGGAAATTGATTGTATTTATTCTTTTAGTTGTAGGATTAAGCCATGATGAGAGCTCACCTTGCTCTTAGTAGTCTTTTTAACAATCCTTCCACCATATTGGACTTTTCTTTTTCTCATCTATGCTATTTCTTAGGATCCCCCTAGTGACAGACCGAGCAAGAGACTTTTTGGGCTACCAATCATTACCAGGTGCAGTCATAAGTAGATGAGTGTCAGATGCTTAAGGTTAGACCCCTAACTTACTGCAAGGTGGAAGCAACTCTACTTCATATGAACTCTTTAAACCTTTTAGACTTTGAACCTTGAGGATTTATTTTTATTCCTTTATTGTTTTATTGAAAAAGTGGGCCAAAGACCTACTTATTATATATCTTAACTGTGTTGCGGCCTTGGAAATGTCACTACATATATATGAATTATTTTTACAAGTGACATGTGTTTAGGCTATGGGATCAACCTATTATTCACTTGTTTCCTTCATTTTTCACATGGTAGAAAAATATTTCCCACAGCCCATTGACATCCTTTTAAAGGTTGTTGATAGAGACAAGAGTCTAACTTGATAGGGAATTAGTACTTTTCTAGTCTCCTGCTTAATCTTAGAATTTCATAATATCTTCATGTAAAGCAATCTTTGAACTCTTGTACTAACTCAATTATTTTTCTTTTCAATGTAGGTTGGAGCAGGCCACTAATGTAAGTGATTCTTAGCTTTTCAGGAATCCCTAAGTTGACTTTCTTCAAAAGCACTTCATTCACAAAATCATCCAGCTCAGGTGGACCACTTTTAACTCATGCAACTGGATTTCCTCCACTTCCTCATATTGTTCCCCTTGAATAATTACTTTAGCACCTAAAGTCTCTTGAACTTCCTCACCTAATAACCTGTCCAAAGCTTGCTACACCTATGCCTTTAACAAAGTAGCTGCAACTACCACCTTTTCTTCTTGGGTGAAGTTAATCATTAACCTTTTCAATGATAGGTTGAATGGTAGGCCTCTTATGATAAGGCAAGACCACTGATTTTTAGAGGAGACTCTTAATTTACTGATGACAATCATCCTTATTGACCATGGTAAGTGCTTTAGGCTCTCCATATTTATTTTTCCCTTTAAATTGAATTGGACCAAAGTTTCCATCATAGAATCTTGCATCTATCATATCTGTGCAAGCTATGAAAGGGTTCTCATCAGCCCACATTATTTTCACCTCATCCTTTTTACAAAACAAGAGGAATTGATGGAGTGAGGATGACACACACTAGTTGGTATGAATCTAGTCCCTCCCCAGCAAAGCATGGTAATTAACAATAGAATTCACCACAAAGAAAGCTATGAGTGTAGACTTACTTCCAACATAGATTTCAATAGGTAAGACTCCTAAAGTCTTTGTGACCTCATCATTGAATGCTGAGGTAAACATGTTTGTGGCTATGAGATCATCTTCAGTCTTGCCAAGTTTTAAGGTCATTCTTAATGGAACAATTTGAACAACAAACTTATTGTATATCAAGACTCTAAATGTTGGCCTTCCATTGAGATGATCCTTTATATATAATGGCTTAATGGATTTTGTCATTCTTTCAACAGGCTTCACAAAGATAACTCTCTTTGGAACTCAAAGTTTTATAGCTTGGATGGTGACTCCACTGCACATAGAATGCCCCTTAGAGGTTGCCTCCAAATCTTTAGCTCTTATTGAGGTTCTTCTTCAAGCTCTTCATCCCAAGAGCTTTGAAATGATGCTAGCAAAGTGATGGCTGCCATAGAACACACCAAAGGTATGGAAATTTAGCCTACTTTAATTACTTGCATGACTTCCTTTTGTGAGCTACCAACAAACTCCAAGTCTACAAGTATTTTTTGCATGGTTTGACCATTCTTTTATTCTTCTTCTGTGATAGATTCCTCTGTCCTTGCAGCTACCCTCCTCCTCTAAAGCCTCTTTTTCTAAGTTCTAGTAAGAGGCTGTGAGAGCTTCTTATGCCAGACTAGGTGACATTGGTTCTCGTTAACTTTCACAAGTGGTAGCACAAACTATGGCTCCTTTTTCTGAGTAGTAGCTAGTGGACAAAAAGTCTAAGTAGACTCTTTCTTTTCATCTTAATGTCTGGCTTAGTCTCTTACAAACTTTTGGGAACACACTAATGTAGACTTTGGTGAAGACTCTTGGACAGACTATTGGCAATCCCAGGCTGTCTCCTTTAGGTTATAACTTAGGGATGGAAAGTCTAAGGTAGACCTTTCTTTACATGCTAGATTTTTGCCTAATCTCTAGCAGAATCTTGTTTAGGCTTAGGCAAACTCTCAAGAACCTATATATGTTATGGTTTCTCCTTTAGTATTTTTTGCTGAATTTTCTTTTTCTCATTGATTAGGGCATAGAGAACAATTTCAATAGCATTACCAGCACCTATAGGAGGGAAAGGGTCTTCATCAATCAGCATGGTCTCTTTTGTTTTCTCAGAGAACTTCAATATCCCCTTATTAATTCTATCCTGAATGACATTTTCAAAAGACCAACATGCATTAATGGCATAATTCCAGGAGTCCTGATATTTATAGAACACTTTTCCTTTGATTTCTTCTTTTGTAGGTATTTGGTGGCCCCCACAGGTAGAGTAATAAAATCCTCTCTAAGGAGGAAGTCAAATATCTCTTTAGTATTGCTCACATCAAAGGTGTGTTGCATTAAGGGAGTTTGAATCTTCTTCCAAGCGTCGCCAAGCTTTAATGGCAACCGCATTAGCACTGGACAAACTTGGGGTCCAAAATTAGTAAGGTTAGCAACAACAGGCTCTTAGGTACCCATTTCTTAAAAGTAAGTCTCCCTCAGCAACTCCTCATACTGTGCTACTTTTGCAGGTAGCTCGTAAAAGCCTCTCAATTTCATTATGTGGAATTTCTTTTTGAGCTTAGCATCAAGCCCCTTGTCTATTATCTTCACAAATTCAATTTTTAGCAATAAAACTTTGCATCTACTTCTCATCTTCATGAAGCAGACTATGAATAGATTAGTAGACTCCCTGCTTCTCTGATCCTTGACAACTCAGCAATACACACCTTAAGCTCAGCTCTACAAAATTAGGTATGAAACTTCCTCTATTTCTTTTCATGAGCATATTGAGTCCCTTGCTAATATTGAATACTATGTAAATGCTTGGCCTACTAAAGAATTTGGAAAAAAAAAAAACTTTACCTTATAAAATCAAAGTTTTCATAGTATGCTAGCTTCCTTCATTGGATTGTAAATCTAGCAATGTGTTCTAAATTTAATTGTCCATCTTCTCCAGAGAATAAGGTGAAGTATGGTATAAAGTATCCCATTGGATACAGATTCTCTCTACCAACAGCAGAAGGATATTACTTATGAAATTTTGCTCTACCAATTTGACGTAAGCCTCTACCATATCATTCATGCACAGCATCTTCAATAGCCTTCAAATTCACCTAGGCTACGGTGGTGCAAGAGGGACTAAAAGAATTTGAGCAACACTAGGTTTGTGAACATCTGTTCTCACTATTTGGTTTCCCCTCTAGTTTAAGACTTATGCATGTGTTGTTTTCTCTCCATTGAATGCTGCAGGGTTGGTCCTTAAGGTGGTATGCCCTTAGAATTATTGTGTTATGGTTATGTTTTTGTAGTTTATGTAGGCCTGCCATTGTGAAGGAGGCATGTTGAGTAAATTCCTACGCAAACTTTAAGTTTCCTTCCTCTATTATTGTACAGGTGTGAACCCTCTATTTTGCTCTTCCAAATGACTAACATTTGATCATGAATGCATAAAATCAGACTAGCTCAAATCGGATCAAAGACGGAGAACAATGGGCTAAAAAATGAACTGTGGCAGCCCACAGGCCTACTATGGTAACTCGCGCTGGCTGTGGTTACCACAACTGCCTCTGTGGTTACCACATAAGTCCCTGTAATAGCCAATTGGCTACCACAGTCGGCCCTGTGGTAACCACAAAAGGCTCTGCAGTTACCGCAGCCCAGTTACTGTAATGTGCCCCTTTTAGAATTCTTCCCGGAAACTATGAATTTTTAACCCCAAACTCCTCCTATAAATACGTTGCACCTAATAACAACTAAAGACACACAATTACATGCTTCTATACTCTCTCTAAAGCTTTCTAAACCCTATTTCTAAGCTTTCCAATCATTAAAATCTCCTTTTAAAAACTCCTCCATCACATAAAACCTCATTCATAAGTTTCCTAATCATCTCAAAAACCTCATTCACAAGCCTCCTAATCATCTTAAGTTCTATTCTTAAGCTTTCTAATCAAGAAAAGATTCAATTCAAGCCCCTTTCTTTCAAGGGGAATTTGTGGTTCTCAAGCAAAGGTGTTATCCAAGTCCCTCCAAGAAGAGTTCACACTATTCAAAAGTCCTTCCATAAGGAGTGACTGTGATATCCCTAGGCTAAGGTGGAACTTAGATCCAGTGCCAAGCTCGCTCCCTACGTTCCTCGCCGATGGAAGCCAAAAGTAAAAGTTCTTTCCTTTTCCTTTTCAATTTCAATTTCAATATCTAAATCTGAAAAGATCTAACTTTTTTCTAATTAAAATATGAATTAATTAACAAATCCCTAAGCCCTTTAAAATCAATCAAAACATGATAACAAAGGCTATAACTTAAAAACCCCTTCTTCGCAAAAAGGAAGAACTACGTGAGGTTTGATTCCCATTCAAAGGGATACGCAGGCTTGCTGTCTCTAAGGCATTCAACTCTGCTAAAATTAATAACTTCTTCTCTCTATTACCTTCTTCACATAGCTTAGGATTGAAATTACTTTTCCCAAATAAAAGTCAAAATTTTAATTCTTTTTATTATAATTATTTTAATACTCTTTTTCGTATTTTAGTTATTTAGATTATGTTTAGGGAATGTGTGCTTTTCCTTGAATCTATAAGGGCTAGAGGAAATATCCCCTGATTTTGATGTTTTGGCTTGTAATAGTTTTAAGTTATTTCTCCCTTATCTTTTTGCATTTTGTAATTGTCATTATTGTATATTGCCATATATTTCACGAGTAATATTTGTTTCATACATCATATTATATCTATTCATGCATACATAAAAACTTCTTTTTACAAAAGCTATTCGTATTTAAGCCAAACTAAATTTTTTGTATTATTTTAACCAAAACCTAGTCCCCAAACCCTCTTTAGTCATTCGAGGAGTAGTGCTTTTTGTTGGGATAAATGTTATAATTTTAGAGTCAATCAAATTGGGTTTTTCCTTTAATTTTTTCAACTAAAATAAACAAAATTAAAGTGACGACTCCCTTTGCAAATTACAACTTACAAAAATACAATTTTTCTGAACTCATAACGGGTTCCAATCGTGATGTTTCTTCCAAATGAGTATTTTCAATTCCCCTTTAGTGGATTGGGTTGGGTGCTTAGGCGAGGCCTTACAGCTGGCAACTCTACTGGGGACTTCAAAATCTTTTTTCAAAATGAAAGATGAAAGTGGACTACTCTTGGTAAAAACAAAAGGTTTGGCTTTTATTACAAAACAGCTTTTTCATGTATCACTACATTGGGCTCCTTGTCTAAAACACTAGTTCTTAGGAAAACAAAGGATAGAAAGTAACATCGAGTGGGCAACCTTCCTTAGGTCTGCTTGCTGATAGTGAAATCATCCAGCCCACGATGTATCCTCTAATCCTTTTAGAGGTGTAACGAATATGCACATACCGTTGGACCCACGTGAGGCTCCTTAACTCACATGTGGTTAGGTATATCACATCTCTAGTGTGATGGGTTTCTTTCAAATCACCCTTACCCTTTTATGTAATGACCCATAAAACCTCCCTTTAGGATTGTATGTACCATAATGCCGAACTTGGTATGTCATTATCATGAAACTTTTTTAATTCATGCATACACGCATGCATGCATCATGCAAGAATCCTAGTAAAGTGGAAAATCTGAAAACCACCCAAACACTGCTAGTCCCTATACAAACCCATGTCAAATTCCTAAACCCATGTCTACCCATGGTACCTTCATCATTATCTTACTGTTGTGATTAGGATTTCATGATCTCACCTTGTCTTTATCTTCACCCAAGCTAAAAACTAACCTAGCTTCATCTTTTTCATCCAAAGGTTTAAGAGATGTCAACTGGATTAGGGAAAGAAGTTGCTGCTACTGATGGAGTTGATGACTTTATTAATAGGCTCTTTGCTAGGTTCGCTGAACAATAAGAGGAAATACTTAAAAGGCAAGAGGCTCATTTCTAAGACCTACTTCAAAATCAGAGGAGGATTATTATGGAAGATGTCTAAGAAATGATCGGTCGGACCACCATAAACCAAAATTTGACCGATCCAGACCCAATGAATCCAAAACCCACCTCCTATCCTATTTTTGGGTTTGCTTCCAAATCTGACTAAAAGACAAGGAAAAGGCCACAGTTGAAACCATTCCATCACCATCTGTTCTTAAAACTAACCCACTTTTTCAACTAGTGTCGATTGACCTGCCAGTCCACACCACCAATCCATCTCCCCCCCAGCTGATCCTTCCCAAGGGAAAGAAATTAGCCCCGAGCTGAAGGTATTCATAGAAAAAATTGAAGTTATGGAAAAGATGTTTAAGAACTTAAAGAAAAGGGAAGACATGATTGATACAAGCTCTCTCAGTCTGTTTCCTAATGCAAGGATACCTCCTAAATTTAAAATGTCGAATATTGATAAATTTGATGGAACTACCTGCCCCAAAACCCATCTCAAAGTATATGTGGTGGCCATGCATCCTTTAGGAGTGGATAATGAGCTCCTTGCTTAATTGTTCCAACAATCTTTGACTGGTACAATTGTGAAGTGGTTTGTAGACTTGGATGTGTCTAAAAAATGGACCTGGGATGACATCTGCAATATATTTGTCCAAAAATATTACTACAACATTGAGGTCGATGTAACAAGAAGAGACCTTGAGATTACCAAACAGTATGCAAAAGAATCCTTCTCTTTGTTCCTTACGAGGTGGAGGAAAAAGGCTGCCCAAATGGTGAACCTACCTTCTGAGCATGAATAAATTGATATTATCATCAAGAATCTCCTCCCAGTTTATCAAGATAGGCTGCTCACTCAATACTTGCCTGACTTCAAAGCCCTGATTTCCATTGCTTCTAAAATTGAAGATCTAATCCAAAGTGGGCACATAAAAGAAGAATCGAAATTTGGGTCAAGATACAGGAAAGCGGCACATCAAGGAAATGTAACTTCCTCAACAAATCAGAAAGGGGGGAAGTAAATGCCATCACAATTAAGAAGCCACTCAAGATTAAAAGGCGCCAATTCTCTAATATAGGGGGTGTGCCTATAAGCATCATTTACAAGAAACTGCTTAAGGCAAGAATGGTGCAACCTCTCGAACCAAGACCTGTCCCCAATCCACTACCCAAAAATCACAACCTAAATGAAAGATGTGATTACCACCAAGGGCCAGGGCATAAAACTAATGCATGCAAGGCCTTAAGACATAAGATCCAAGATTTAATCGATTCCAATGAATGACCTCTTACCATCCAAAGCCGGACCCCAACATCACCACTAACCCCTTACCCAACCACACAGTATATGCAATTACTCTTCATGAAGGAGTTGATCCTATCTCATTAATAGAATCAATTGTTAACTACTATTGTGTGTTAGATCTCACCAATTTACTTGAAGAGATTGATGTCATCACTCAAAGTGGCAGAATCATCCAAAATCCAAACCCGCCAATCCAAAACACTCAACCCATCCCTGCACCATTTGACAATATAAAAAAAAGTCTTCAACCTGATGAAGACCCCATACTCAAGCAGTTAAAAAAGACTCAAGCAAATATTTCAATTTGGAGTTTGATCTAATCCTCATATCCTCACCACTATGCTCTTTGCAAGGCACTAAATCAATGACAAACTCCTATTGATATCACCCCAAAGAATCTTGTGGCTTTAATTACTAGTGCTGCTAAGGGAGTTTCAATATCATTTGGAGATAATGACTTGCCAAGAGGGGACTTTGACCACAACAATGCCCTCTATATAACAGTGATAACTCGAAGGAAAACTGTGCCCATGGTTCTCATCGATAATGGCTCAGCACTGAATGTGTGTACCTTAAACGTGGCTAGTTGCCTAGGCTTGGAAGTAACAGACTTCACCCCTTCTAATCAAATAGTGAGGGCCTATGACAATACTAAGAGAGAAGTACTTTGGGTCACCATACTACATGTCACTATCAGGCCCACAACCTTTTCCATTCCCTTCTAAGTAATTGATGTTCTTGCTTGTTTTAACCTACTTCTTAGAAGACCTTGGATCCATCAAGCTAAGGCAATCCCTTCATCACTGCATCAGAAAGTCAAATTTCCTTATGGGAAAGGGATTGTTACCATAAAAGGGGATATGTATGATAAGGTTGACATTGCAAACCCTGTGCCCATTTTAGAAATTCAACCTGAATTGTCCACCTACCCTCTTTCAGGCTTCTCTTTCATCCAGTTCCTTGAGGGTGGAGAAGGTAAAGAATTTGTTCCACTCGATTTTGATCCTTTTGGAAACATTACTGTGGCTAATATGTTAAGAAAAATAAACTATTTTCCTAGCCTAGGTCTTGGAAGAAATCAACAAGGCAGTCCTTTATGGATTATCTAGTTGCAATGCCACCATTTGGATTAGGATATGAGCCTACTAAGAAGGATCTGATAGAAATGGAGGAACGGACCAAGGAAAGAGTAGCAGCCCTTAAACATGGTGAGACTTATAACTGGCCCACCTCAATGGATATTTTGTAAAAGAAGGTGACATAGTTCCTTATTGTGGCTTTCCCATGACATAGTTCCTTATTGTGGCTTTCCCAAATCCTGGATCTGTCCTATCACTGGAAAATTGATTCTTGGTTTCAAAATTTTCTTTGATGTCAGGCTTTCACTAGAGGATTGCGAGCCCATTTTCATGCTAAGTCAAGATTGGGAGGAGAACATGAAGGCAAGTCTCTTTGATAAAGTCTTCATGCTTACTTTAGAGGAGGAGAAACCTGACCCATCCACCCTAATCCAACCAAACAAGATCGAGCAAGATAACTGGTATTTCGAGGAGAGCCTATTCCATCAATCTAAGTCAGAGTCCCAGTCAGAGTTTGAGTCAGAGTCTCAGTCAGAGTTAAATTCTGTGTCTTCAGTTTCTTCTATTTTTAGTGACAATAATGTAATTGACCTTGAGTGTCCAGCTTTTGAGTTTGATGTAAATTGGGACTTATCCCTATCCGAATTCAATAAAAAGTTTGCCCTTTCCTCTTATGATCCCGTGTCTTCATTCTTCTTTAATGTTCCAAATTTTAAATCTGACTTAAATGAGACATCAGATAAAAAAAATGAAATAAATGAAATAAAAGATGATGTAATCTAAGAGCCAATAAATGTTGGCACATATGATACACTAAAAACTACATTCATAGCATCTACATACATAAATGGGGGTCAAACAGAGGAAATGATCAAAGAATTTCAAGACTGTTTCGTATGGCATCCTAAGGACATGACGAGTTTGGATCCGAGTATAGCCATTCACAAAATTCCAATCTACCCCAATTCCAAGCCAATCAAATAGAAATTGCAAAGATTCAAAGCCGAATGGTCCATACTAATTAAAGAAGAGATTATGAAGCTACTGGACCACAACTTCATTGAGCCCATCAGGTACCCCTCCTGGCTTGCCAACATTGTGCCGGTTCCTAAGAAAGATGGTAGAGTTAGAATGTGTGTGGACTATAGAGATCTAAATAAGGCTTATCCAAAAAAATGACTTTCCTTTGCATCACATTGACCTTCTAGTGGACTGAATGGCAGGATTTGAAATGGTTTCTTTAACTGATTTGACAGCGGGATACAATCAAATAATGGTTCACGCCCCTAATAAGGCAAAAACAGCCTTTATCATTGAGTGGGGTACCTATTGTTATAGAGTTATGCCATTTGGACTTAAAAATGCGGGGGCAACATACCAAAGGATGGCAACCACAATCTTTCATGAAATGATGCATAAAGAGATTGAAGTATATGTCAATGATATGGTGGTTAAGGGCAGTACTATCAAAGAACACTTAGAAGCTTTAAGGCAATTTTTCCTTAGACTTCGCTAATATAATCTCAAACTCAATCTTGCCAAATGTATTTTTGGTGCTTCATCTGGGGTATTCTTAGGCCATATAGTTAGTAAGAAAGGTATAGAGGTTTCCTCCTAAAATAGAAAAGGAGATCAGAGGTTTCCTCAAACGGCTCTAATACATTAGTCGGTTCATCAATCGGTTGGCTGATGTATGTGGGCCCATCTTCAAGTTACTTAGAAAAGGAGCCTCAAAGCAATGGAATGAAGAATGCCAAAAGGCCTTTGATCAAATCAAACAATATCTGCTGAACCCACTAGTGCTGCAACCTCCAAGGCTTGGGAAACCGCTGCTGCTTTACTTATCTGTGACTAATGAAGCAATAGGGGCAATGCTCGCCTAGAATGTCCCTGACTCTAATAAGGAAAATGCCATCTACTACTTGAGCAAAAGAATGTTGTCCCATGAACTCAAAAATGGCTATATAGAAAAGTTGTGCCTTGCCCTTGTTTGGGTTTGCCACAAATTGCAGCACTATCTTAGTTCCTACACAACTCATATCCTTGCTGACAAGAGCCCTTTGAAATTTCTTATGGAGAAGCTAGTTCTTGACAGTAAGATGGCAAGATGGATGGCAGTATTGGCAGCATATGATCTCAAATATATACAGTGCAAAGCAATCAAAGGAAGCATAGTAGCAGACCAATTAGCTGCAGTCCCAATAGATGACGAATGGACTGAGCCTGAATTCCCCTATGAGGATACCATATTGATTGGCAATGAAGTTTGGAAGCTTTACTTTGACAAGGCATCAAATAACAAGGGGTATGGCGCTGGCATCGTGTTCATTACACCAAGCAGGGAAAGTATACCCATAGCCATCAAGCTAAATTTCAAAGTAACAAATAACGAGGCAGAATACGAGGTATGTATTTGTGGCCTTGAAGTAGTAATAAGGCTTTGAATTAAACACCTCAAGATTTATGGAGACTCGAATTTGCTAGTGTCCCAAGCTTTTGGAAAATGGAAAATCAGAGAAGAGCATTCGGTTCCCTACCACAAATGCCTAGATGAATTGGCAGCCAACTTCTATAGATTATCCTTCCGTTATCTCCCGAGAAAAAAGAATAGATTCACTGATGCATTGGCGACACTCACCTCGATGCTGACATAAGCAATGGCTTCATAATCAGACCAATCATAATTGAAGTGAAGCATGAACTAAGATGCATAACTCATGGCCTGAATATGCAAGTCGTTAATAGCAAACCATGGTTTTGGGATATTCTCAATTATATCAAGAATGGGCTTTATCTTGAGCGGGCCTCTAAAACAAAAAAGAGGACTCTGAGACGGTTATCCAAAGGATTCATTCCAAATAGGGATGTGCTCTACAAACGAACTTGGGATAATATTCACCTAAGATGTGTCACTGAAGAAGAAGACCAACAAATCATGGAATAGATGCATGGTGGTGATGAAGGCCCACACATGAATGGTATTGCTTTGGCCCGTAAAATCACGAACCAAGGATACTTTTGGCTTATTATAAATGAGGATTGTGCTAAGTACATATAAAAATGCCATAAATGCCAAGTTTATGCTAAGCTTTAGAAGCAACCTCCTGTACCTTTATCACCAATCACCACACCTTGGCCATTTGCTACTTGGGGCCTCAACATCATTAGGAAGATAAGCCCAAAATTGTCAGGCAAACATGAATACATCCTGGTGGCAATTGATTACTTTTCCAAGTGGGTTGAAGCTGCACCCTATCAAGTGTAAGATTCTAAACGAGTAGCTTAATTTATTCATACCAATATCCTTTGTAGGTATGGAGTCCCATTTGAAATAATCACTGACAATGGATCCCACTTTCAAAAGGAAGTCACCCAGCTACTGAAAAAGGAGAAAATCCAACACCACAGGTCTTCTCCTTACAGGCCTCATACAATGGTGCAGTAGAAGCTACAAACAAGACTCCCAAGAATATACTTCAAAAGATAGCTGACAACCATAAAGATTGGCATCTACATCTACCTTATGCTTTATGGGGATACAGAACATCAGTGCGCACTCCAACTAATGCTACACCATACTCCTTGGTGTATTGAATGGAAGCAGTCCTCCTAATCGAGGTGGAGATAAAATCAGCTCAAATCATGAAAGAGAGTCAGTTGGACGAGGTGGAATGGGCAAAAGGCTACCATGAATAGCTCAATGCCATTAATGAGAAAAGGATGGATGCCCTATATCGAATTCAAGGCTACCAATAGAAATTAGCAAGGCATTTCAATAAAAAGGTCAGAGACAGAGGACTACAAGAAGGTAACCTTATTTTAAAGGAAATCATAGCACCTACTAATGATCCAAGGGGAAAATTTAGACCCAATTGGAGTGGCCCGTTCGTGCTAAAAAAGGTCCTATCGGGAGGAGCAGCTAGCTTAATGGATTTGGACAACATAGAGTTTTCAAGCCCATACAATCTGGATCAGCTCAAGATATATTTTGCATAAGCATCCTTGTAATCCATGCATTGCATTTGCATCCATATAAAGACAAGAACTACATGGACCTGATTCTCCATAAAAGAAAAAAATGATAATGATGAAGTCGTTGTAAAGAGATACGTAGGCGACTCATGTGGGTTTAGTCCAAATCATCAATAAAATTTCATTATGTGCTACACATTTGTTTGGCTCTTATTGGCATAAAAAAAAATGAATAAGATGTCTCATTTGTCTTATTTAATTTTTAGAACATTAGAAAAGAAAATAAAAGACATAAACTATTAAATCAATCTTACAAGCCAAAAGCCTTCCTAAAAAGCATAATAAAAAAATGGGAACAAGAGGTCAATCATGACTCTTATCTTCATCCTCCTCTATCTCTTCAATCATTACAGCTCGCCTAGCTTTCTCAAACCGCCATGAGTTTGCTATCCACCAATCGATATACTCAAAAGTCTTATCATAATGATAGGAAGGATGAACAGCATGAAAACCTCTCGCCCATCCATTCCTAATAGCTCGGCCCACAATCTCGGTAATAAGGACAGACTGAAACAAAGCACTGTCTAGGGGCACACCTTGTCTATGGCCCGTCTAGCACATAACTCTAGTAGCCTGATAAAAAGTGACAATCCTCAAACCTAAAAGATAAACCATCTTGTAACCAAAACTCATGGTCATGAACCGATTTATCTTATACCACTCACATCTCCAAAGCAACTCATCAAAATCCAATTCAAGAAGCCATTTGAGCCACTCCCTTTCAGAGTCCTTTTTTATCACAATAGTACCGGTCCTATACCAGGAAGCAGAGTAATCCGCCTTAACAAGAGGAGCCACTATTCGAAGATGGTCTCTCAACCAAATTTGAAGGATAAGGGGACTGATAGTCCATGGACCGCTCGAATCATATGCCTTATCTAGACTCATAATAGTCTCAGCAAATACAATGGCAACAATAGATCTTCCCTCTTCCATATGAGGAATCAAATCAGCAACCCTAGCATCATCCCAACTAGTAGGGCTCATAAAAATATATCCAGCAGTCAGACAAAAAGAAAGAGTCCGCATCCTCAAATGAAACCACTTATCATCCTCAAAGCCTTTGGGATCATGAAATTCTGCAACTACAGCAGTTAAATCCACCCAAACATCCATCACCATGGGACTAGCCACTTCCTCACTAAGATCCAAAAGCCTTCTAAAGGAGTTGAAATATCCCACTCTCTCGACAGGAGTAGCCAAAAGAGCCTTAGGATCATACCCGAGCAACACAAAAATTTTCTCAAAAGTAGGACACATCTCTTTTATGCTTGCCCCAAACCTAAAGACATGGGCACAGGATCCCAAAAGTGTATACAGGAGAGCAAAAAATTCCAGCCAATTTTCACTCCCCTTAAAGTGGGCATGGCACTTACTCCATATTTTCCTAAATTTATTCTCTCCACTTTAGTAAGATTCTTACATCGTAGGAATATTGCATGACTAAAATAGGGCTCCATTAAGAAAATAATTTCAAAGAAATAAAAATGAAAAATTTTGAAGAAAGCAAAGAAAGATGCTTAAAAGTATTGAAAAGTGTTCAAAGATCAAAGGAATGGAGTTTTAAGAAAGGGAGAAGCCTATAAATAGCAGAAAACAAAGAAAAATTAGAACAAAAGATGGATCAAGCTGCGGTTGCCACAGCCTCTCTGCGGTTACTAAACCATCATTGCGGTTGCCGCAGAGTCACTGCGGTAACCAAAATGGTTACCGTAGGGACTCCTATAGTTGCCGCAAATCCTTTTGCGGCAACTGCAAACCCCACCATGTTGCCGCGACACCTTTTCCATCTCCATTCTGCAAATTCGAAGCTACAACAAGGCTTCTTAGCTTAAAAAAAAAAAAAAAAAAAAAGGCCCTATTTCAGTTAAATTTAGGAACTGCATTCATGCATATTACACATACATGATCAGGATAGAAGTACATCTCAAACTGTTCATGAAATCATATTTAGGAAAAATGTCCATACATATCATAGTATCACATTTTAGAAAACATCCATACATGTCATAACATCACATTAGGAAGAACATCTATTATATCCATACATATCATCAATAAGACTAACAACTCAAAGGAAGGGAAAACAGAGTGTCTAACGATGTTTGCATCTCTTCCTTCTCCACTCATGTGGAGACTCATCCCCCTCATCACCACTAACACCTCTACCTCTACCAGCATCTCTACTACTTTCCAGCTCCGCTAGGGTCAAAGCAGATGATAGAGCAGTAGTCAAATGACCCATCACCTTCTGGGCCTCATGAGCCTAATCCACAGGCACCTACAAGATAAAGAAAGTCAAGCAACTAAGCAAGAATCTAAAGTCATGGCAAAATCAGGACAACCTACCTTAGAAGTATCGGCTGAAACTTTAGGCCATCTAAATGGCGCCACTACAGAAGAATCATACTCAACCAGCTATCTCTGCTTAACAGAAAAGTACTGACAATGTGTAGAAGGCCATAGACTCTGAGGCCAAATGTCACCACTAGATGATCCTGAAGCTACTCTGGGGTTAAGAACAGTAGTAGTAGGGGCAGGAGTAACCTTAGAAGGCCCCGCTCTATTCAAAGGATCCCTAACCAAAGGGGTATGAGAGGAACCAGCAGTTGATCTCCTAGGATCAGAAATAGAATCCCTCCTAGGGATAGTACCAATCATCAAGGAATCCTAGCAGAAGTATTCATAATCTGCATCATAATCTAAGAAATGATCACAAGGGAGGCCTGCCAGCAACGCCTTGTCATCTATAATACTCTATCAGTGTCTCATATTAGCTGGGGGAGGTAAAGGCACAACCCTATCACCAGTAATCTGCCCCCTAACTCTTTCCCCAAGGTAATAACTTCTCTCATCCCTAGAGCGAAGAAGTAGCCTGCATGAAGAAAATACGTAGTTGGAACCTATCCACTCCATCACTGATGGTGGCAAGCGATCCTGATAGGCATTCCACCAAACCTATAAAACAGAAAGTAAGTCCGAAGCAATTAAAAGCAATAGAAAGCCAACTAGCAAGACAAATACCTAGTGCACACCCAATTGACTAAAGTGGGTCCGATAACCAGCAAAATCCATCCTGTCAAAGCAACTACAGTTATTATAACTCCATAAGTACCCCCAGGGCACTTTGTCAGGAACTGAGTTTCTTAAGGGTGGAGATACCCGAGTAAAGTATTTGTAAGCCCAGTACTGCAAAACAGACAGTAGTTAGTGAAGATAACAATGAAGTGCAATACAGAAAGTAAAAATGAGAAAAGAACACATACTCACCTCCCAAATAACATGGGTACCACTTAGGCTAGAGAAAGAGTTTAGGGAGAGATCAGATATCTCCCTATACATTACACACAAAGTGGCACCTCTCCAATCATACTCAGAGATTTGGGTCAGGTCCTTCAATTAAGCCAAGATGCTGAAGTCAATAGTGTATCGCCTCGTGTGAGAGATAGAATAACCCAAGATCATCATAAGGCACAAACGAGCTACCTGCTTAGTGGTGTAGCCCCCATACTAATCTAAATTGCCAATCTGATTCTGAAGCCAGACTCTCGACACATGAACATCAGTGTAAGGAGGGTCAAAACCCAATAGCTTAGTCATCCTCTGACTATCTAATGCGGTCCAAGAACCATAAAAGTCTAAAGCCCGACAATGAAAAGGAAAACTAACAAGGAAATGGAGATCCATAGGAGTCACTGTCAACTCCCCACATGGGAAATGAAAAGTATTGGTGGTGTCCCACTACCTCTTTGCCAAAGCCCTCAATAAGGCACGATCGCCCTCACAAGAACAGTCCAAGTCTAGTAGACTGAGCAAACCATAAGGCTCGATCATAGCTCGCACATCAGGATGGCAATTTAGATAAGTGGCAACCCTCACCAGGTTACCTCTACCTCCCCTCAATCTCATATCACATGACTTCACATGAAATACACAGAAAATAAATTTTTTACATGCATAAGAAACTAGAGTTTTCTTCACTTTTTTCTACTTTATTTTTTATTTATTTTATTTCTTCTTAATTATCATAAAATGTCATTGTAATAATAATGATAATAATAATAATAATAATAAATAAATAAATAAATAAAAAGCATCACTGCATAATGAACCAAGCTGCATCATATTATTGCTTGTATAGAACTAACTCAAGTGCAAGAAAGAAAATAAATACCTCCATGCTGCTAGTAAAGCTTGCATAATCTCTAGGCTCCTGCAGTAGAACCTCGGGATTCGCATCACCTCGGGGCGTCGAGTAGCTTCTTACATGTCTTGAACTCGAGGAAGCCATCTTGATGAAAAAGTTTTAGAGAGAAAGAGTCTAAGTAGAGAGAGAGAGATGAAGTGGAAAGTGGTGAAGATGAATGGAGAAGGAAGGGGTATTTATAGAAGGAACTGTAGGCCCCACCTCATCATTTCCTTTCAGTTCGCATAGCTAAGTTGCCAGATTTCACCATAACAAATCCATTTCAAGTCAGGATTCAGTTTTATCCAAACAAATAGGTCCGCAAGATTTTTATCTATGCATCAAAACAGAAAGCAACTCAATTGGAGTTCAACATCTTCCATAATTGCAGAAAATTTAGAAATTCAAAATGTCTAGAAAAATTGAAAAATAGTCCAAAATAATTCAAAAAAAAGCCCAAAAATAGACATGGAACCTCAACATAAATTTTAAAACTGACCAAGATCCTCAGTCATCTAAAAACTTCTAGAATTTTCCCGTTTCACACTTATCCGACCTGGCCTCTTGTCCGACCGAGTCAGATAAGAGGAATAGTTATGAACCCTCTATTTTGCACTTCCAAATGACCTACATTTGATCACAAATGCATAGAATCAGACTGGGCTCAAATCGGATCAAAGACGAAGAAGAACGGGCCGAAAAATGAACTGAGGCGGCTCGCGAGCATGCTGCGGTAACTCGTAGTCGACTGCGATTACCACAACCACCTCTGTGGTTACCACATAGGTCCCTGTGATAGCCAATTGGCTACCACAATCAGCCCTGTGGTTATCGCAGCTGACACTTCAGTTACCACAACGTGCCCCTTTCAGAATCCTACCCAGAAATTGTGAATTTTTAGCCCCAAACTCCTCCTATAAATACCTTGCACCTTATAAAAACTAAAGACACACAATTAAATGCTTCTATACTCTCCCTAAAGCTTTCTAAACCCTATTTCTAAACTTTCCAATCATTAAAACCCCCTTTTAAAAACTCCTCCATCACACAAAATCTCATCCATAAGTTTCCTAATCATCTCAAAAACCTCATTCACAAGCCTCATAATCATCCTAAGTTCTATTCTTAAGCTTTCTAATCAAGAAAAGGTTCAATTCAAGCCCCTTTCTTTCAAGGGAAATTCGTAGTTCTCAAGCAAAGGTTTTATCCAAGTCCCTCCAAGAAGAGTTCACACTATTCAAAAGTCCTTCTTCCACAAGAAGTGACCGTGATATCCCTAGGCCAAGGTGGAACTTAGATCCAGTGCCAAGCTCACTCCCTACATTCCTCGCCAACGGAAGCCAAAGGTAAAAGTTCTTTCCTTTTCCTTTTCAATTTCAATTTCAAGATCTAAATCTGAAAAGATCTAACTTTTTGCTAATTAAAATTTGAACTAATTAACAAATCCCTAAGCCCTTTAAAATCAATCAAAACATGATAACAAAGGCTATGACTTAAAAACCCCTTCTTCGCAAGAAGGAAAAACTGTGTGGGGTTTGATTCCCATTCAAAGGGATACGCAGACTTGCCGTCTCTAAGGCATTTAACTCCGCTAAAATTAACAACTTCTTCTCTCTATCACCTTCTTCACATAGTTTAGGATTGAAATTACTTTTCCCAAATAAAAGTCAAAATTTTAATTCTTTTATTTATAATTTTTTTAATACTCTTTTTCCTATTTTAGTTATTTAGATTATGTTTGGGGAATGTGTGCTTTTCCTTAAATCCATAAGGGCTATAGGAGATTTTGATGTTTTGGCTTGTAATAGTTTTAAGTTGTTTCTCCCTTATCTTTTTGCATTTTGTAATTGTCATTATTGCATATTGCCATACATTTCACGAGTAATATTTGTTTTATGCATCATATTATATCTATTCATGCACACATAAAAACTTCTTTTTACAAAAGCTATTTGTATTTAAGCCAAACTAAATTTTTTGTATTATTTTAACCAAAACCTAGTCCCCAAACCCTCTTTGGTCATTCGAGGACTAGTGTTTTTCCTTGGGATAAATGTTATAATTTTGGAGTCAATCAAATTGGATTTTTCCTTTAATTTTCCCAACTAAAATAAACAAAATTAAAATGGCGACTCCCTTTACAAATTACAACTTACAAAAATATAATTTTTCTAAACTCATAACGGGTTCCAATTGTGATGTTTCTCCCAAATGGGCATTTTCAATTCCCCTTTAGTGAATCGGATTGGATGCTCAAGCGAGGCCTCACAGTAGGATGGCATTCTATGAAAAGCCCACCATTAGACTCCACAAAGTATAAGGATTCTTCTGAAGTTTGTCTAGTAGGTAGGTTGGGATCGAGAGCAGTCCCTCCAAAAATAAGAGATTGTCCAGCCACTAATTATTCTAAAGGACCTTTGATGTCTGCCATAGTCTTCCCCATAAATCCCATACTTTTGTCTAGGTTCCTTTCTAAGGAATCAAAGCACCCATCGATGCTTTGAGAGGCAATGGAAGCTGAAGTCCCTTGGTTATTTTTTTAAGTACATTAATAGCCCATACGAGATTGTGAGTTTTCTCAATTTGTTCAACCATTTGAGGTATGAATCAAGTGAAACTATTATAGCCACTTCCTTTGCATCATTGAATATAGTCATTTCAACATTCTCTTTATCTTTGTTATTCTTTCTCGGCGACATTGCTTGACAAGTGGCTCACTGGGCATGCCAAAAGATTATGAAATGCCCTTTTTTGAGTTAAGTAATGTTGAGCATACCAGAGACTCTTAGGGGTCTCACCTTCAAATGATTGTCAAAGAGACAAGAGACAATAGTCTTTTAAGGTTCTTGGATTTACTAGTCTGCAGCTTCACCAGTTGTCACAAAAGAAACTGAAAGAAATATAGATTTGAAACTTTTTTACTTGTATCAATGTAAATTTGAGTACATTAAATACAATGATTTTGTAATTTAAAGAGACTTCGTGAAATAAATGACAAAAATTAAGAGGCTTGGAAATTTGATAGGAAATAAAAATGAAAACTTTGGAAGCTTTTGAGATAATTTGCTTGAATAACTGTGTTCTTGATTGCTGTTGTTGACTGACTATTGAAATTGTTAGGGGCTTTTTACTATGGGGTCTTCTTGCTTTTATAGTCTTGGCAAGTAGTTAATTCCTACATTTCAGTTTCACATCCCTTGCATTTTAATCTCAACAATACTTAGCCCTTATACTTTAGCTCCAAGTCCATTACAGTCTCCATTTCCTATATCCAATATCCCACTTCATAATCCCCGCTATCGACAGTTACTTAGTTTTAACCTTACGCCAAGTTTCTTACTCAATATCCATTCTACATTTTGTTCCCAATTTATAGGACCACGTGATTTTAAAGTTTGTGAAATATACGGCTCTGCCAAAATGAACTTCAATTAAATTATTTGAGCCCCATTTATATGCCTACGTTAATTAATCACCATTCAGCCAATTACTTAGCCCAACTATAAATATGGTCCAATAAGTATTAATTATTTTTCTGCAAAATGAAAACACAATTAACCTTTTTTATTCAAAATTTTATAATTTTTATTACAGAAAGTTTAATTGAAACTTAATTGTTAAAATTCTTAATTTTGAGGTATTAAAATTGGTGATTTTAAAATCATAACCAGACCGAAAATCCAACTATGATAAGAACTAGTTATCATTATCAAGTTAGGGGAGAAATTTTGATATTTATAATGAGTAATGTCATTTGGATTAATTTGATCATATCAAATACATTTAATACATTCATTCAATATGTTAAAAGACATATATAACTATTATATCTAGTCAAGGTAAATACTAAATTTAGTTTTATAAATTTTCAAATTAATACATTGAAATTTGATATGAATTAATATAGACAATAATTATTTTATTGTGAAATAAAAAATCATAAAGTTAAATTAGTTTTTAAATGATTATATTTTTATATCTTTAATAAAAAAAAATTGGGATAAATTGAAAATAAAGTAAACCTTTTCATAACTAATTTGAAAAAATTATTTAATTATTTTTAATTTTTTATTAATATATGTGCAATTAAATTAAATTAAATTATATATTAAAATAATTTTTTAATAACCTGTATTTATTAATTAAAAGTAGTTGCAAAAAAATTTTAAAGATTTGCAAGATTAGTTGCAAGGAATCCTATAGTGCCATGCAATCAAATTAACTCTTGTACTAAATTAATAATTAATTTAATGATGAAAATTATTTAATTATCATATTATTATTATATAATATGATAGTTAAAATTAAAATTTAAGTATTAATTTATTGGACTTTAATTAATCTATTACCAATAGTGTCATTATCATATAATTATTATATAGTATGAAAATTATACAATAAATTTTACTATTATATAATTGAATTTTAATTAATGTTAAACTATCATCAATAAAGCCATATAATGTTCTATATTAATTAAATTTTTATTTTTCAACGATTTGATTTTTATTCAATTAAACTAATAGTAACAATACCATATTATATTCTATATTAATCAAATTCACAAATTTTATCAATTGGATTTCTATTCAATTAAACTAATACTAATAGTGCCATATCATGTTATATATAAATCAAGTCTCAGGTTTTATTCAATTAGATATTGATTTAATAAAATTAACAATAATAATGCCACAATATGCTATATGTTAATCAAATCATAATTTTTCATTAATTGGACTTTAATTAATATTCCATGCTATTATCAAATATTATATTTTTATCAATTGAACTTTAATTAAAATTAAAATTAAATCAATGGCATTACATTATGATTATAATAAAATTTTTTATTAATCAAATAAATTGTCATTAAGCTAAACTTATATTGATTTTGCTATATCATGGTCCATACTAACTATATTTAAATTTTTATTATATTTCATCAATTATATTTTGATTAAGCTGAACTTATATCAATAATGCTACTACATAGTCTTTACTAAATTATACTATTTTTCACTTTTTTAACTTTATTTATTTTGAAGTAAATTTTTTTGCTCTTGTTATTGATTTTCAATAGAAATTAAACAACATAATTGCTTTTTCTCTTTTTCTTGATTTTCATTTAGAGATGAAGTAAATTTTTTTTATCTATAATTCTTCATTTTCACTAGAAATTGTTCTTTTTATTTAATTGTTCAATAGTATTGGGCTAAATTAAAGTCAAGATATTTTATTTTTAACTAATTCACATAACTTGTAAATTTCAAACAATTTAATGAAGAAAGAGATTATAATTATTTATTAAGATAAATTGTAAGTTCTAAAATTTTTTATTCAAGAAAGAGTATAAAATTTAATTAAAATATGAAAATCTTAATTTATCTAAGGGTATTATAGGTAAATTTTTTTATTACAATAATAAAATGATAATCATATCTTTCATTAAATTACGAAAATATGTAATATACTTTTATTAGTCCGGATCAAATTAATTAAAAAAGTATTATTGATTTATAATTTCGTGGAAAATATAAACTTGTAATGAATCTTCCTACTTACCACAGTGTACCTAGTGACCATTGATGCAAAAGGACTACACCACTACTCTTCAGACAAACAGTGCTGCTAAATATCATTGGAATATGTGCTTTTTAATTTATTAATTAAAAGCATCTTTAATGGGGTTGATAAGAATTGATCGCATGATTAGTGAATAACCTCATTATTAAGAGAAGTTGGTGGATGCCAATAAGTTGATATACAACTATCGGTTGATTATCATCTCAAGGAAAGCCCGTGAAGAAGAATGCTTCAGAGTTGCTGTGGCGCGTGTGCTAAAGGCACCTGAAGATTGCATTACACGTGAGCTCCATTTTAATGTTTTAAAATTTTTAACTAAACAATTAGGTGGGCCCTATAGCAATTAATTAATAATAATAAATTTTTTAAAGTTTAACTACTATGGGATAGTATGATAGAAAAGGATTTAATAGATTGAAGATGTGATATGAGCATCAAATACATGGAACTTAACCATTAAAAGTGTCCTAATACTCCTTAAACTAAAAAAAAAAAAAAAAAAGGTTAGAATACTTTTTTTTTCTTTATTTATTTCAAAAGGTTGTTTTTTATAAGTATTATCATTTCTTACTCTATTTTTCATCTTTACTACCTTATTAATTCTTATTTTTAAGCTATATTTAAAGTTTAAAAAAAATAAAATTGAGCATATTTATTATACTATTCAGAATATAAAAAGAAAAATATTTTTTTTTTATATATATTCTTAATATTACAACATTTTTTTAAATGAAGTACATTAACTTAATTGCCATTCTTTTTCCTCTTTAGAGCATTTACTTGTTTGGCACATGATACTCTCCTAAGTAAGCTATAATATATTTCTGAAAAGTTTTATAGGCTGAAAAAAAAATGCTTAGGTACATACTTTTGGCTGAGTTTTATTCCAATGACTAAAAATTTTATTTTATACCTTTGGGAGTTGCAATTTTATTAGTATTTGAATTAAAAATGATTACTGCCTCTACTACTACGAGGTCGTAACACCGAAACACTGTGAGAGCCTTAAAACTTTTCCAATAGTAAATAAGCACGTGTTAACCCTCTCCAATCACAATAACTTAAGATTTTACATTGTAGAATGCTCGGCAATTAAAGAACTTTGCTAAATTGAAAATAATTCTCTTTATTACAAAAATTTTAATGACTACCTGTTTTGCATATGGTTAATTTCATAGGTCTATTGTTAGGAAGAGTGACCATGAAATAAGGATTACGCTCAAATTCACAATAATATATATCATTCATTTGGCCAAAATAATTAACATTGCATCTGATTCTACACATGGAAAATCATTGTGGTGAGTATTTGGTATTATTTGATGTGAGGTATATAAGTTAAGTACAACTTTATAGAAAGTGAAAATTTAGCATATTTAATAGCTATTATTGAAAATTTTCTAAGTAGTAAAACATCTACTTTTTCAATTTAGATGAAATATACTTCTTTAAGAGAACTAAAGAAGTTAAACTCTTTTATTGAGATAAATGTAATTGATATATCTACTTTCTCATAGACTAGATAAACAATAATTAAGTATTATTGTCTTTTACATTATTAAAGACAAATAAAAAAAATTATTTTCTAATACTTCTTTAAGAGAACTAAAGAAGTTAAACTCTTTTATTGAGATAAATGTAATTGATATATCTACTTTCTCATAGACTAGATAAACAATAATTAAGTATTATTGTCTTTTACATTATTAAAGACAAATAAAAAAAATTATTTTCTAAGAAATTATATGCAAATTGAACACAATTATTTATACTTTTTGAAAAATAACTTTCTAAAAAGTGTACTTCCTTATAAATATATTTCTCGAAAAGTGGGTCATTTGATACCAAACAATTGACAAATTAATTCTCAAATTCAAATGTTTTCAGATACTTCATGTACTCAAATTGTGTAAATATTTCTATCAAACACCATCATTCTAAAGGCAAATCAAGCGATTACGAGGACCAAATTATCAATAAAAAAATTACTTCCATTGGCTCTCAGAAATAAGTGAATAATTACAGTTGCCCTGCTTTGCTTTTTGAAACATCGTCATTAAGCAGCTGGTGATGCCAAGAACTCGCTCAAAAATTCAAAATCCTTTAATGGTTGGCAATGGAGAGGTGAAGATGCTCTTCAGTGAAAGAGTTACCCACCTTTAAATTCCAAGCACAGGAAAAAGCATTTACATTTGATAACCTTTGACATTACTGCATATGTTATTAGTATAGGCTTTTGATTTTGATTTATATTTTCTCTGCCCTGAATAAGCACAAAATGAATTAGTGCCCAGCTCAAAAGAATAAAAGAAAAAATAAAAAGAATTAGAATCAAAAGGAGTGTCTTTTTCCATGAAAATACAACTCAAATGCATCACTGACATTAAGTTGAACATTAAATGTTCTATAAGATAATGAGGACTTGGGGCTTGACAATGAAAACTATTTTATGCACTAAGTTAAGGTAGATTTTGGACTAAATCATCACCATTTTGGACTCGAAGCATTTTAGATAATATCAATTAGCTGTTTGGGTTGCACTGACCAGCTGTGCTGCAAAAATTTCAGGACTCTTTCTGATCTGTTGAAAGCTCTTTACTTCCCTAGTTCTTAAATTAATGATGCAGCATTCCACGTTAGACAATTTATTAGTCTTTTAACCCTTGGCAGGATTCAGACAGTTTAAATTACGAGATTCATTTCTGATAAGAAATTTGTGTATCCATACACATGATTGTGAAGCGCTTACCAGACTTTTTCTTAAAGGTGTTTCTAGATTTCTTGAGGTCTCCTTCATTTGTCTTGGTGAAAAGATTGATGTACTTTTGCAATACACGTTCTTTCTCTTCAAGCATACCTAGGATCTCATACACATTTGCCACTTTCTGCACAATTAATTTTTCTGGAGGCTTGCGATGAAAAGCTTCCAGTCCCTTGAAAAGCTACGAACTCCAAGCAAAATGGAATGTTTAGTTATTGTTATATGAGAAAAATAAGTAAATAAATACTACTACAACTTATGATAGTGGCTGAGCAAAATATAAAATTACCAATATGTGAAAAGCATATAAAATTACCAACATGTGGAAGGCTCAAGCAGGCTAGCAGATGTCTAAAATAGCAACTCTAAAAAGACTTAACCACCAAGAGTTCAGCTAAAGGAGCAAATCTTTAGCAATGAGATTCAGAATTATAGTGAAAAATTAATTCAGTTCAATGTCACAAGTCACTAAAGGCTTATACACTCAAAACAAGGAAAGGATGATATCTTCATTGTGCAAGAACCAAGGGTGTCTCTTATCTACATTTGAAATAAATAGCATTGTTCGTCTTAGTACAAATAAGTCATTTCCTAATTTCAAACGAGTCAATCCACAAACTATGAAAATTGCTCACATACTTGCAACAAACTATTGTCCTACCATGAAGATATCAACAATCCCAAGGGATCAGATTTGGGCACATCATTAAATGGAGTGGAGGAGATATTTCAACAGCTTTTAATTCACTCTACAATCATCCAAAAAAGTCTCTCTGCAGTTTGATTAACTAGAAAACAAATTTAACATAGAAATCTTCAAGACTTCTCCCTTGACTGATGTTTTTGGGAACAAGGGTAAATCTTAAACAGAAAAATCTATTGGTCCCATAGACATCTGTTCTGTTGCATTCCAGCCAGAATCCACAATATCTTGTACCAAAAGGGAAAATAGAGTAAGTGTTGAGAAATGGTAGAGCAGAGTTTTCTCTCACGTAAAAACGAACACAGCAACACCCAGAAAACAGGTTATCTAAACTGTCTAAGAGAGACAGATTGGATTGATTTCACTAATAGACTAACTTTACATACTTGAGAGTTCCCATAGAATACGTACAAAAATTTAACACAGCCTCATACCTTAACCATAACTTTCTTTTAACCATATTAACACATACCTAGCTTTTTCTAACTTAACAATAAGCTACCTTTCTACCTAATCCCACTAACAAACCTGCTGGAGTAACAAGGTTCGATAACGTAATTAAAATTTCAAATCACTTGCCAAAATATGAAGTAAATTGAAAGTATCTAAGTAAATTCCCAATTCTCAACACTCCTGCTTGAGAATTTTCTTTCATACTCCGAGCATTTCTCTTAGAATGTCAAATCTTTCTTTAGGATGTGGCTTGGTTAGGATATCCGGAGGCTGGTTCTTAGAACTGCAATCCTAAAGCTCGATTTCCAAAATTCTCCTGTCATAAATTTTGCCTATGTTTTACACTGAAAATTGATTCTTGAAGCTCTTTTCATAATTCTTGGATTGAATTTGTAATACAGCAAAATAACATCTTTCTTGCAAGAATTTGGTCTTAACAACTTGTAAATCAAGAGGAGACTCATTTCCTAAACCAAAAACAGAAACTGAAGCTTGTTTTTCTGAAACTTTTCTCGAGTAAGCACCACAAAACCTGAACTTGAATCTTGTTAGATAAGATGTGGAAAACCTTAGCTGTGGATTTTATTCTAACATGATTCTAGGCATGATTCTAGGTTAATTAGTTGTTCTTTCCTAATTTAGCATAGAATAACTTGTATAAATTCAGTGTAATTCTTCTCTTGTAATTAATCAATAGAGTATTCTAATTCACATGGTATCAGAGCTCCTCCCTCTTTGAATACCGTTTCATTTGCTTCTGCCCAAGTGTGCAGAAGGTCTGTGTGAGTTTTTCTGCCCAATGTGCGGAAGGTTTGTTTTATAAGGGTGTTGTTTTAGTTCACCCATTTAGGAGAGTTTGTTCACACTGTCAGTGCAGAAGAATCCCTGCCTGCCGACAGCCCTCGGGTGAAGTCCAGTCATCAGAATCTTGATGCGTGTAGCTCACGCGCCTCCAGAAGCTACTGTACAAATTCTCATGTGCCGGCGCGTGTGAGAGTGTGGGACCTCCGGTTGGCGTCCATTCATCTCCTCTGGCGTCGACTCACCAGTTCTGGCCTCCCTGTGTGGCAAGTTGTCTCCGAAATCCATCTGATAACCTGCTGTTGGTAATTTGTCATTACTATTGGTGATTTTACTTTGACGTACTGCGATATTATTTTAACTGGAACTGTTTATTTGGGTCTCGGCAGTTCTTTGTGATTTCTGTTGATTATTTGAAGTAATTATGGTTGAGAAAAATAAATAGTAATAGAAGTGATTCCTATGAACAATAAAATTACCGACCACAAATTGAACGGTTCTAATTACTTAGATTGGCATAGAACTATCAGAATTTATTTAAAGAGTTTGTCTAAGGATGATCATCTCACCCAAAATCCTCCTAAAGACAAGATTCTTCAAGGATGGGAAAGGGATGATGCTCGTTTGTTTCTGCAAATTAAAAATTCCATAGAACAAGAGATTGTGGGTTTAGTTAATCACTATGAGTATGTCAGAGAGTTGATGGAGTATTTGGATTTTCTGTACTCTGGAAAAGGAAATGTGTCTTGTATTTATGATGTTTGCAAGAAATTTTATCATACTGAACAGCATGAACAATCTCTTCAAACTTATTTCATGAACTTTAAAAGAACATATGAGGAACTAAATTCTATACTTCCTTTTAGCTCTGATATAAAAGTGCAGCAGGCTCAACGAGAACAGATGGCAGTGATGAGTTTTCTAACAGGACTTGATTCTCGTTTTGAGATTTCTAAGTCTCAAATCCTCTCTAGTGCTGAAATCTCCTCTCTTCAAGAAGCCTTTTCTAGAGTACTTCATACTGATACTAGTATTGGTTCTACTTTTACTCATCAATCTTCTAGTGCTCTTCTCAGTCATCAGAGTGAACAAAATAATGTCAGAGGGGGAGGTACTAGGAATCAAACTTATCAAAATCGAGAAACGGGGGATGTCTTTATGTGTTACTACTATCATGAGCCAGGGCATACCAAACGTACATGCCCTAAGCTACAAAACAAGAATAAAAGAACACACATAGCAAATGTGGCAACTACTGCACCTGAACAGACCTTTACTATCCCTGCAGAAGAGTATGCTAAGTTCACTCAGAATCAAGAAGATCTAAATAATTCATCCTCTTCTATCAATATTAGCGCCAAGTCAGGTAAATCCCCTTCTGGATAGCCAAATACCAAAGCCTATTGCTTGCTCCAGTGTTTCAATTGATTTCAAGCTCATTGTCGATTAGGACATCCTTCCTTGCCTATATTGAAGAAATTGTGTCCTCAGTTTCAGAATCTTTCTTTGTTAGATTTTGAGTTTTGTTAATTTGCTAAACATCATCGTTTGTCTTCTGTTCCTCGTGTCAATAAAAGAGCTAGTGCTCCGTTTGAGTTAGTTCATACTAATTTTTGGGGTCCTTGTCCCATTTTGTCAAAACTTGGCTTTAGATATTTTGTTACTTTCGTTGATGATTTTTCTCATGTGACTTGGCTTTATCTAATGAAAAATTGTTCTGAAGTTTTTACTTATTTTAGTTCTTTTTGTGCTGAAATCAAAACACAGTTTAATGTCTGTACAAAATTTGAGAAGTGATAATGCAAAAAAATATCTATCAGAAACTTTTCAAACTTACATGATTTAGCATGGCATTTTACATCAAACTTCTTGTGTTGACACACCATCTCAAAATGGTGTGGCAGAAAGGAAAAATAGACATCTTCTTGAAACAGCTAGAGGACTGCTTTTTCAAATGAAAGTTCCAAAACAGTTCTAGGCTGATGCTGTTTCCATAGCCTGTTTCCTGATAAATCGTCTGCCTTCATATGTTCTTCAAGGAGAGATTCCTTATCGTGTTTCGTTTCCCAATAAATCTTTATTTCCTATTGAGCCTAAAATTTTTGGAAGTATTTGTTTTGTTCGTGATGTTCCACCTCAGGTGACTAAACTTGATCCCAAATCTTGAAAGTGTATCTTTCTGGGCTATTCTCGTTTACAGAAGGGATATAGATGTTACTGTCCTGATGTTCAGAAATATCTTGTGTCTGCTGATGTTACTTTTCATGAACACATCCCCTTCTTTCCAACTTCTTCTGCTTCTTTTTATACAGAGAAGGATGATGATTTGCTTGTTTATAGTATCACACATACTCAAACTAGTCCTCCCACACTATTGCCACCATCTCATCCTGATCCACCACCAATATCTGAAGCACAAAGACCAAAACCAGCCATTCGTGAGGTTTATTCCAGGCGGCCAAAACGTCTTGATCCATGTTTGGAACCAGTATCTTCTTCAGCATCAGATCCTAAGGACAGTGATCTAAATGTTCCTATTGCGCAAAGAAAAGGTAAAAATCAGTGCACTTATCCTATTTCGTCGTTTGTGTGTTATGATCATTTGTCCTCTTCTTCCAGTTCTTTTGTTGCATCTTTAGACTCTGTATCTGTTCCTAAAACCATTTATGATGCCTTATCTCATCCTAGCTAGCGTGATGCTATAATAGAGGAAATGAATGCTTTAGATACTAATGGTACGTGGGATTTAGTAGATTTGCCTGCAAGAAGAAAGTTGTAGGGTGAAAGTGGGTGTTTGCTGTCAAATTCAATTCTGATGGTTCTGTTGCTTGGCTTAAGGCTCGCCTAGTGGCTAAAGGCTATGCTCAAACCTATGGTGTTGATTATTTTGATACTTTTTCCTCGGTTGCCAAATTAACATCTGTTCGGTTATTGATATCTATGGCAGCTTCACAAAACTGGTCTCTATATCAACTGGATATCAAGAATGCTTTCTTGCATGGCGATCTTCAAGAGGAAGTTTATATGGAGCAACCTCCCAGGTTTGTTGCTCAGGGAGAGTATGGGAAGGTATGTCGCCTCAGGAAATCTTTATATGGTCTGCGACAGAGCCCCCGAGCTTGGTTTGGGAAATTTAGTTTTGCAGTGGAGCAGTTTGGGATGCAAAAAATGCAAGTCTGACCATTCAGTCTTCTATAGACAGTCTTTATCTAGTAGTATCTTTATGGTAGTATATGTGGATGATATTGTCATCACTGGTAGTGACACTGCAGGAATTTCATCTTTGAAGGCTTTTCTTCATAGTCAGTTTCACATTAAAAATCTGGGTGCTCTAAAATATTTTTTAAGAATTGAGGTGACAAGAAATAAGAAAGGAATTTTCTTATCTCAGAGAAAGTATGCTCTTGACTTATTGACTGAAACAGGGAAGATTGGAGCTAAGCCATGTAGTACTCCTATGATGCCCAGTCTGCATAGCAAAGGATGGAGACTTATTTGAAGAGCCTGAAAAGTATAGAAGATTGGTGGGAAAGTTGAACTATCTTACAATGACTAGACCTGACATTGCTTATCCAGTTAGTGTTGTTAGCCAGTTTATGTCTTCACCTACAATTCAATATTGGACAGCTTTAGAACAGATTTTATGCTATTTGAAGGGAGCTCTAGGTCTTGGGATCCTATACAAAAATAACGGGTACACTAATATTGCATGTTTCTCAAATGCAGATTAGGCAGGTTCCAAGGTTGATCGAAGATCTACAAAAGGTTACTGTGTTTTTGTTGGAGGGAATTTGGTTTAACAGAAAAGTAAGAAACAAAATGTGGTATCTTGGTCTAGTGCAGAATCAGAGTACAAAGCTATGGCACATGCTACTCGTGAGATAATCTAGATACAACAACTCTTAATTGAAGTTGGCATCAAAACATCTATGCCAACTAAGTTATGGTGTGACAATCAAGCTGCTCTTCATATCGCCTGCAATCCTGTATTTCATGAACGAACTAAGCACGTTGAGATTGACTGTCATTTCGCTCATAAAAAGATATAGCAAAATGCCATATTAACTGGGCATGTGAAGACTGGAGAACAACTAGGAGATATCTTCACTAAGCTTCTAAATGGGAGTCGAGTGAACTATATTTGTAACAAGCTGGGCATGATAAATATCTATGCTCCAACTTGAGGGGGAGTGTTAGATAAGATGTGTAGATGCTAAATAGGTAATTGCTTGTATATGGAAAACCTTAGCTTTAGATTTTATTCTAACATGATTCTAGGCATGATTCTAGGTTAATTAGTTGTTCTTTCCTAATTTAGAATGGAATAACTTGTATAAATTCAGTGTAATTCTTCTCTTGTAATTAATCAATAGAGTATTCTAATTCACAAATCTTCATGACTTAATTTTGGCTTCTTCACTTGATTCCATTTTTCATCATTCATAGCATTCTCATGCACTTTAAAATCACCCACAATTTGATTGACAAAATCAATGTTCAAATGATCAACCATCTTGATACAAGATATCTCATTCTGATTTGGATTAAAAAAAAAATAGTGCAGTAGCTATTGCTGAAAGACACAGAATAACCTTTCTCCAGCACCTAACCTACACTTTGCAGATTTTGATCTAAACATGGAATGAACGGAACAAAAAAAATCATTTTGAGACCTTCTTTAATTTGGACAGCAATTGATAAAAAATCATTTTGATACCAACAATTGAGCCCTTGACTTTTTGCCCCTACAACCCCATATTTTGCATTTTCAACTTAGTTCTATCACTTCATCAAAGGCATAGAATAGATAGTCATCACTTACCATATTGCTAGTGCAGCCACTATCAACAAACCATGTTTATTTTGATGAAGTGACTGAGCTCCTCAAGAATGTTAACCTGTTGTGCAGGTTGCTGCTCTTGATTTTTAAGCTTGCAAAATCTTTCAATGTGACCATATCTATTGTAGCGCCTACACCACAATCTTTTTTCCACAATTTGTTTTCCTGGTGATTAGTTGTTTGACAGTGAGAACAAGGAGGAAATCTCCCTTTCTTGTCTTATGTTTTGCTGCTGTCACCTTTACTTTCTCCCCCCCCCCCCCCCCCCCCCCCCCCCACCAAAATCTTCTCTAGCAATAATTGCTTCCTCTAAGAATTCCTCCTCTCACATATATTCTTAGGTCTTGTGTTTGCAAGGCAAACACTAGTTCTGGCAGTGTAATCTAGTTTAGGTCTTTAGAATCCTCTAAAGATGGAATTTTTGTATAAAATTTTTTCAGGCAAACTAATTAACACCTTCTCCACAACCATCTTGTTACTCGAATCTTCACCCAGTAACCTGATTTTGTTAACAACATTCATTAACCTTCAGAGTACTCTGATGGATTTTGAATCCTTCATTGTAAGAACTTCAAATTCCCTCATCAAGCAAACGATTCGCGTTTGCCTATTATTTTCACTGCCTTAGAACTCTTATTTAAGCTTATTCCCGAGGTTCCTCAGTTGTTTCACAAGCCATAATCCCTGTAAAGATTCTGTCTGATACATTAGAATGTATGCAAGACAAAACCTTGAATTTCTTGCTACATTCTTTACTATATTGCTTGATTTGAGCAACTGTTGGATCCTCTATCAAGGGAGGCAGATCTGCACCAATTTCCATAGCCTCCCACAAAACATAAGCTTTCAAATTGGCCTTCATTTTGAATGCCTAGATATGGTAATATTCACCAGTAAAAATGGTAGTAAAGGAGCAGAAAAATTGCTGGAAGCCATTGCCTCCCTCTCAAGAGTTTTAGGCTTTCTGTGAAAGGAAAGCTCACTTGTTTTCTCTCACACCACAGCCAATATAAGATCATAAACACACTGGTACCATATCCAGAAAAGGTAGAGCAGGTTTTCTTTCACACAAACACACATAGCATACCCAAAAGCAGGTTTTGTAACTGAACCTTCAAAGATATGTAGATTTCATTGATTATAACAACTCTTATATACTTGAATGTATACATAGAATAAATATAAAAGAGCGGCCTTAACACAGCCCATTCCTTAGTCATAACTTACTTTTAACCATTACTTGACATTTTTCTAACTTAAAAGCAAACTACCTGTCTATCTAACCCCACTAACAAACCTTCACGTAAAACAAGGTTTTATAACATATTTCAAATTTCAAATTTCCCACCAAAATACAAAGTAAATAAAGGGATAAATGACTTCAAAAATCACTAAACTTTGGTGATATTTCTAATGTGGTCACTAAAGAAGAAATTTTTGCAAGCGAACACTTAAACTTTATTTTTTTTTTTTTTGGGTTCTTTTTTCAATCAGAGGTCACCCCAAAATTTCTTGTCAAAACCCATCGGAGTAGCTAACATGTCACCCCTAGTCATTTGACTCAACACGCCACTTTGGATCTACGTCAAATGAACTTTGGAGACCACATTAGAAAAACTCATAAAGTTTAGTGATTTTTGAGATCATTTATATTTTTTGCCTTTTGAATCTTTTAATTATTTTTTCATTCAAAATATTCTTTAATTTTTTATCAAAATATTATATTAATTATTTTTTCATCATAATATTCTTTTAATTTATTAAGTGAAATATTCTTCTAATTTAAACTTTATTTAATTTTCATAAATCCAAACAATAACTTTTCCTTAAAAATCAATTTATGAATCCAAAATTATTGGTTACATTTTTTTATTTAAAATATTGTTTTAATTTTTTTTAAGTGAACATATTCTTCTAATTTAAACTTACTAAATTAGAAGATATTTGTCTAATAGATTAATGATTATTAGACTTGTTAGATGAACCCAAGAATTTATATAAATTTTTGTATAGAAGGCACAACTTAATCATTAAAATTTAAAACTTATTAGATGGTCTTATATTAAAGGCCTAATGCATCTTTTGGCCCTGTATTTGGTACTACTAGTCACTTTACCCCATGGACTTTAAAAATAACCAATTTACCATTTAAACTTGGCAAAATGGAAATATGAAGCACCTATTTATCCAGTTCGAGAGTGCGTCTACTACATGCATGTTGACATGGAAAAATTAACCTTTGAATCATTGACTTTGTGGTGATGTGGATAGCTTTTGACCAGGGCTATTTATTAACCACTATTTCAACTACATATGCAAAATTAAAAAAAAAAAAAAAATCCTAACTAAAAAATCAAAAGCAGATTAATAAAACAAAAGGTCTATGAGTTTAGAACAAAATATTAGAGAACTAAGCTCTAGTGATGGCAATGGCGAGAGGACAACTACAACTACAGTATTGAAATTCTCTAAGCTCTTCTTCTTCTTCTTCTTTTTCCCCTTGAATTGAACTCTCTATACAAATTTCTAAGAAAACTCTCTCTCTCTCTCTCTCTGAATCTCTTTACAATATTGAAATTCACTACACTCTCTCTTTGATTTGGATGATTTATTTACTTGGATCATGAAATTTTGGGTTTTAATTTAATTTTTTGTTTTCTTGTGCCAATTTCAAAGAGTTGCACTGTTGATATGATTTTTATTTTTATTTTAAGGGTTTTCTATATATATATATATATATATATAAAGAAAATAAGCTCAGATCTCCATTTAATTATACCCAACTAGCTAACTTTTTCAATCCCACAAGGGGTTAGATTTCAATCTCATCTCTTTTGCGACTTGTGCTCATAATGATGATGATGATGATCCTATTCCTGCTGCTAATGGACTTGGTTCTCTGCTACTCTGGTTCAAAGTTGTATATAAGGGGATTGCTTGTTAGCATGAAGATTTTCACAAGCAAGAGCTTGTGTTTTGTGTTTCTTTATTCTTTTAATTTAGTTTTTCATTTTCCATTTTCCTCTTTCCTTAATTTTTGGTCTATTTTTTTTTCTTTTTTCTTTTTTTTTTTATTTTTTAGATAATTTTTGGCCTTTGATTTCAAATGGCTCTTTTATATATATATATATATATATATATATATATATATATATAAATTCGTCTTTGCATTCACACACACTACTGATTGGACAAATGAGTACTAAATAGTTCCATTTTGTTAAGTTTATGTATTAAATTGGTTATTTTTTAAAGTCTGAGATAAAGTGACCATTGATGCCAAGTACAAGAGGAAAAGATGCATTAGCCCTCTTAAAATCAATAAATAAAATCAACAAACAAATTTTAAATTTCAATGTGATAGAAAAATTCTTCATTTTCTTTCTAAAGATAAAATTAGAAGGATATTTTTACTTAAAAAATTAAAAGAATATTTTGAACGAAAAAGTAACCAATGGCTTGGGATTCATAGATTGATTTTTTAGGGAAAATTTGTTGTTTGAAATTTATGAAAATTAAATAAAGTTTAAATTAGGAGAATATTTTTACTTAAAAAATTAAAAGAATTTTGATAAAAAATAAAAATTAATTAAAAGAATATTTTTCTAATTAAAAAAATTAAAACAATATTTTGAATGAAAAAAAAATAATTAAAAGAATCAGAAAGTAAAAATATAAATAACCCCAAAAATGGCTAATGGCTACACTTTGAGAGTTTTCTAATGTGGTTAGTAAAGTTCATCTAACATGAATCTGAAGTGGTATGCCAGGTTAGATGATTGGGGTAACGTGTTATGCCATATTAGTTACTCTGATAAAATTTTGACCTAAATTTGGCCAATGACCTCAAATTGAAAAAAAAAAAAAAAAAGTTTAGGTATTTACCTGCAAAAAATTTTTCTTTAGTAAACATATTAAAAAAAAAAAACAAAGTTCAGTAATTTTTGGAGCAATTTATTCTAAATAAAGCGTATCAAAGTAAATTCCCAATTCTCAACAACGGGAAGATCCTCATCCTATCTCATTGAAGATATATGTTCTAAATATTCCAGCCAGTATTACTTTCTATGTGCCATTGAATAAAAAATATATATTTTCTAGAATTTATGGAAATTAGAAAAAAAAAAAAATTCCTTCAACAATGGAGACCAGAGAAAAATCTTTAAAACTAAGAGGGACTCTATTTATAAACTTAGTTTAGTCTACTTGACTAGAAGAAACAAAGGGTTAATTATCCAAAAACTCTAAACATTTGCCATATTTGTAATTAGGCCCATCTTTTTAATTTGTCAATTATATACACAACTTTTTTTTTTATTTTTTATTTTTTATGGTGGGGGGAGGAGGAGAAGGGGCAAGGAATTACTATTTAGTCCCTAAAGTCTGACCTAATTAACTAACTAATCCTTGCTGTTTGAATAACTAATTTGTCCATCAATTTTAGTTTTGCAAATACTTTAGTACTTCCCTTCAATTTCACTGTTAATTATGTGTGTAAAAACTAAAATACCCTTCGTTTGCAATCAAATTCTCAATTTCAGCCACTTGCTTTCTATTTTCCATAAACCCAATAAAAAATAAACACCATTATATATAAAACTAATTGCAACCAAGAACTCACAAAAAGCTGGTTCCGTCAACAACATTAGGAAACAATTCAAGACAATCACAAAGATGTATGATTGGCATCATTTTGCAATTTTAATTATATTCAGTCATCAAAATTTGAATTCAAACATGCTTAGAGACTTCATGTCTTAGACTCTCATTTTAATATTATGCTAAATTGCAAATGTCAAGGCTGAGAACTTATTCATACAGAAAAAATTTCGTATATTTTTAATTATTTTAATTTTCATTAAATATGAAAAAAGCAAGGAAATAAAAAAAAAAAAAAAAAAAAAAAACGAGCCTAGAGATTGGAACTCACTTAGGTAATATGTCGATCACTTTGTCAACGTGTTCTTCAGAGTTATTTTTTTTTCTCTTTTATTAATCAATTCATTAATAAATTGGGCAAAAGAAATTGAAAATCAATCAATCAATTGCATTAACAAATTAATAATTCTCTTATTTATCTCATTTTTTATTTTTTACATTTATAAAGTTATCAAATCTTGAATATATATATTGCAGAGAATTCAATGGAGTTCATTACTTTTATAGTCGCTTTTGGTGATATATTCCATCGATCTCTTGATATGGTGGATACAAAAATTTGAACTCTAGTGCTATAACATTTGTTTGTTTCTTGTTGGCCAACATAGGGATCAAAGCTTACTTTTGGATTCACACAAGAAATGCAATAGCATTGATGATTGCTGTTGTACTATGAGAGTTTCCGATGTTGGTTCCTAGGTTGAGGAAGTAATTATACCTATAGTTGTCCCGCTAATCTTTTACCGTCTTATAGAGTAAGATTTGAGTAAATCTATAGAAGATTTGAGTAAAGGAGCCAAGGTTGGCAGGAACGTCCATAGAGCTGAGATCAACAAGAACGATGGTGGAGGAATGGCGAGGCTGATCAGCGCAAATGGGTGAGCTTCTTCGTTTTCTTACAATTGGACCCAAATTGGTTGACATCCAAGGGTATTTTGGGTATACTATTTTATTATTTTTTTTTTAACAGAAAAAGTGAAAAAAAAAAAAAAAAGAACAGAAGGACTAGAGTTTTAAGACGAAACCAAATTTTCAGATACTAATTAGTTAGTTTTTCAAAAAGCAGGGACAAATTAGTTAATTAAATTGAACCTCAAGGATGAAATAGTAATTTGCCTTTTTATGTAAAATTTATCCTAGATAGCTATTCACGGTACTGTTCACAAAGCCAAATGCACAGCAAACATCAACCAAAATCATCTCCTTATATCTTGTCCCTTTATATAACCTCACCATCAACCTTAATTCATATCCTTTCAGCTTTCAATAGAACCTAAAAGAAAACCTATACCAGCTGCCTCGCATTACTTTCTTCCTATTTCTCATATTTTCACCATTTTCTGTTAGAACATTATTGGTTTCACTTTGCAGAACCATATATAGTGATGTTTGTTCACAATGACTGTGCTAAAGTGAAAAGGCATACAGGAGCCTTGGTTTGCATGCACGGCTCAAAATAAGCATTGCCGCCCTTATTAATTCTCTCTTTCCCTTTTTGCATCTACAGCACCCTTCTCATCTTGTATTTTCTTGTTTTTCTTTTTTTATTTATTGTATTTATATCTCGTTTTCTTTCTTTGTAGCTTCTACATCCTTATTGCCTTCTCATCGGTCAAAGGCTTTACTTCAATTTAATTGAGGGCTTGAGGACCTGTATGTTTTTCTCCTGAAGTCGAACTTTCAAAGAGGTTTACCATAGTTTTATTTATGTTATGCACTTTGAGTTTTATTTTTGAATGGTCTTCCAATCTTATGATGTTAAGTTCATAATTATATAATTTATGATAGGCTAGTCCTTATACATGTTTATATAATTACAAACTGTTTTCTTTTATCTAAAAACCATACAGAAAATTAATCACTGAATTTGTTTCATCAATTACATAACAGATTGCTTCTTGATATTTAATTCTAAGAAATTGAGTAAGTTAACTATCACATCTAAACAGTAATTTAGACATATAGTATCAACGCACACATATCCTATATTTGGACTCTTTTTAGCCCGAGTCCCAACAACCTGGACATCAAACACCTACACATACCCAACCTGACACCCATACCTGAGTCTAAGCACCATAGCTTCTACCACTTCCCAATGAATTTTATAGCTTGACTACCAAATTTCATAGCTTTATATAATTACAGAGAAAAATAAATTGATCTAATATAACTTCTTATGATAGGTACAACCTCGCAAGTGCAAGGGACAATTATGAGTCAACACAGATAAATCAAAGACGTGATAAGCAGTTTCAACTACTCTCAAAAATAATGAGTGGGCATTCCTTTATGAGGCTTTCTAGCATGTTGTTTCTATAGTATATAGATATCATGAGGTTGCATAACTGCCAAGGAACTGAGTGAAGATCTGTACCAATTTTCTTCAACCAAAACAAGTGTGCTTCTTCTGCTCTATGGTCCATATCTAAAGCTCGTATTAACTGCCCATACGTTCCCATTGTATTTCCCTGCCCCTTGCTTAGCATCCATTTAATTACCTAGAAGACAAAGAAACAGCTAAAAACAAATTACAAAACAACAAGATTAGCATCTATTGATATCACAACAAAAGGAATAATGTATCTTAAACTTCCATGCTGAAAAGCTATGAGATGACAGGGCAAACTTTATTTCCATTGTTATTGTGTTAGTATGTTGTGTTTATATAGCTGTTACTTAATATCACCTCCTTTTTTTTTATTCCTAAAGCTATTGATATTGTTGTTTTCTCGTTAACTTTATATTGTTAATCTTATGTCCACCAATACCAGCGTCATCATTTCATTTTTCTCATGCCATTGAAATTCTACGAAGTATTCTCTTGGGGCACTGCTCAGATGACATGGTGAGTCCTTGCAAGCATAATCTACACAAACAATTAGGATGTAAGAAACAAGAATATTGGGCTTCATGCAGGCAACGAGAATGCAGGAGTTGCCAACCTGGGAAATGAGAAAGTAAAAAGACATAGTCATAATAGAACTTCTTGAACAAAAATAACCGATAACCTACTCTCAGCCATTGGCTTAATTTTACTTTTCCTCTCAGCCATTGGCTTAATTTTACTTTTCTTTTCCTGTAATTCTATTGTTATAGCACCACAGTCACAGCTAACAATTCCCTAGATCCTAAACTTCTTTTCCATCTTAATTTCTGCAAGCAATCACTCTTCACTTTCTAAACTGATTGCCTATACTCAACCTTTTTTCTTCTCTCTTTTGCTATGCTAACTCTGTCAACATCAATTAGACCTAGAAAATTACTCCATGATTTAACATGCCAATTTAATTAGACAAAGATTAACCTCATCACCATTCTTGCATTTGTCTTGTAGTTCTCAGAATACTTCTTCTTATCCATCTTGGAGATATTTTTAAAAGGGTAAATTACTATTTAATCCAGAATTATGACGAAATACAAGAATCATGTGTGTGTGTCTGTGTTTTGCTTGTTGCTGCTTTGTGCTGGATAAGTTTGAAGGATACCTGACACTCTATTACTATGATTTCCTCCTCTAATAAAATTACCATTCTTATCAGAAAGAGTAACACAGAATGCATGCTCACATACACAAAGGTAGAGAAAGAGACCTGAACAACTCTGCGCCACTGCTGTTCCTTTTCAAGAGTGAGCAAAGCCCTCTTAAGTGATGCAATGGGAAACTTGTGCTCCCATGCAACCCAGGCATCAAGAGCACCATAAACATCTTCTTTACTGTCCTTAATATCAAGAAGCTGCACAGATAAAGTTCTCATCATCTTGTTAATCAGTCTTAGCTTTGTACAGGAAACAATACCAAGATCAAAGACCAATCTTTTGATTTCCATGGTAGGAAACAAATACTGAATTGAGAGTAAATGTTCAATTAGCAAGCTCTAGTTTAAAAATGCTTCACAGCTTATTATAGAAATATAGAAGGGTGCATGCAGCTTAATGAATGCAGATACCTAGTATAAATTCAAGCATCATTTATTACTTCATCTAGTAGAGAACAATGAATGCATAATATATGTATATATATATATATATATATATATATATATATATATATATATATATATATATATATATATATATATAAATAAATTAAAAGTAAAATTGTCATGGACAACAACAATGCAGGACAGAACTGCCAAATTGACTGTAATAAGAATTGAATGCGACAAGAGCTGTGAGTTCACTCTGGTTACACAAATTATATTCACACAAAACATTACCAGTAAACAAGGACACTACAAACTTTGCAAATGCATACCGTATTTATAAGAAAGTTGATCTTATCCTTCCTGGAAACATTCTTGCCAATCTGGTGTTTCTGCACTCCTCCAGCATTCTGGTATGAATTTCCACACATGGCTTTGTTATCAAAATGATCCTAGAATGTCACAACCAAATCAACCACTTTGAATCCATTCGATTTCATAGCAGAAATTACAAAGTCATTTCTCATCCTTGTATATAACAATCATAAAAAATATATAACAAGTTAATATAACATAGAGGTAGAGACAGAGAGAGATAGATCGACCTTAATTGTCTAGCTTGGGATTAATCAAAAGAATACTATATTGTCAGCTCATTACGATTCCTGTATTTATGTGAAAAATTAAAAAGAATGAACTGTTTTCCTGTTTTCCTTCTGGTCAATACCATTTTACTCTTAACCAAATTCAGCTGATCTGATATTTATTTTCCAGAAAAATATACAAAATATCTCCATGCTAAACATCCTATAACATAACTAATTTTCTAATGCAATTCTTCTCAATTTGCTATGCTTGCTTGCTGTACTCCCTTAGAGGCAAGAAAGCAAAAACGAAGGATCCACCAAACGAAAAGAGTGATAGAGTCTCCAAGCAAGAGTAATTCTCTTCGTGGCTTACAAGGAGTTTGGCAAACTCTTGCCAAGAAGCCTATTCCTACCATGCAGGTTTCTATCAACTAATTCAGTGCAAATGTCCCATCTGTCTGTCAAGACACAATTTTAGTCACCAATCACTTTTAATTTCTTGATCTTTATTTCTTTATCAATAGACGCTAGATCAATTTCTTTATCAATAAGCATTAGGAATCAACACCAACACATCAGATATCATCAGAGAAAACTAGACTACCATCTTTGGCAAAATAAAGCACAGGAATGTTCTTTGTAATGCTAAATGTGGTTGGAAAATTCGAGCTGAAGCGGATGAGCGGCATCCTCCATTTAGCTTAGAATGGAAAGACAGCCACAGGAGGTAGGTTGGCTTCACAAAAATTTCCAACCATAGTGTTATTTTGTGCCAAATTTAATAATGCAACAATATGGACATTCACAAAACAATTCAGTAATATATTATTTTAGAGTACCTCTAACTGTGAGGTAGATGTAGTAGTGTTTCTTTTACAAATTTGAACATGCACCATTGTATTGTAGCTGCTAGGACTTTGTACACTAGCAACTCCTACCCGAGTTAATCGGCCAATCTGTAAAATCATCAACATAGGTCAAAATCAGCATCACTGACATAAAAACTCCAAGAATCGCACAATAAAGCATAGAAGTAAAGAGAGAGTCTCACAAGATAAGAAACAGCTGGTGATCTCCACATATCTGTTCACAAAACTTACAAGAAAATAAGCAAAAGTGTAGTTCGGTACTATAAATAACTAATAAGATTTTGTTGTTGGTACCAACATTTTGATATTTACAGGCACAAGGAAAATTCATAATCCCAATTGACAAAGAAAATCCCTAATTGCATACTTCTTGCTATCAAACTACAAAATTAAGATGAATTCTTGCAGTCTTTAATGGGAAATTACATAAACATCTAATCATAAAAGGCAAAACATCCACAAAATGGACTGAAGGGGCAGATTACAAGGACAAACGAAGTACCTAAATGGACGGTATAGAATTTTCTTCCTCTTCGCCGCGGGACTGGTCCTTAATTTGATTTGGTGTGCTTCAGAACATGATGAGTTTACACATTTTGAGTCGGACCTTTTTTTTTTTTTTAAATGATGTGGACTACTTTGACCGAGCAGTTTTATTTCCCACCAAAACAAGAGATGGGTATACAGCAAAGTTTTAAAAATTGGACAGGATGATATATCATCATTTTGCAGTTCAATTCATTAGACTAATTGAATTAATAGTAGGATTAATCAGATAAAATCTCTTTATTTCTTTTTTTTTTGTTTGTCATTTTATAAAAAATTTCATACAATTTAATTGAAATTTTGATTTCTCAGTAAATAAAACTAGGCTGGCCAATATTTCTTAGTTCAACCGATTGAATCAACTAATCTGATCCGATTTTTAAAATACTAGTATATACTATAAGAATTCATTATATATTAAAAAAATTTGGTGCTTAATTACAAAAATAAGAGATGCCTTAATTTAATGTCTTAAGCTATGTTTGGTTTGCAAAATATATATTATGTTCCATATAAAAGATCATAATATTCTTATAAAATAATTTCATTATTAATATGAAAATTAAACTATGTAACACCCCTGAATTTTTAATTAAATTATTGGATATTATAAAAAATTTATATTTGATAAATTAAATACCAATACCAAAGCAATAAATTTTTTGTATTTTGCCACATAAATATTAATTTTTAATAATTTTTAAAAATTAATTTTATATTCAACTTATTTTTAATATATTTAAAAAAAGTTATTTTTCAAATTTTAATACATCAAATTAAAGCATATTTTACAAGTGATTTAATGACTATTTATTTATAATTTTTGGATCTAAAATGAATTTTCTACATATTTTTAAAAATTTAAAAATATATTTGTAAAAAAAAAAAGAAGAGAGGACCAACTAGAGATTGCCATATGGCCTCCTTGGGCTGGCTACCCAACTGCCTAGAAAAGGCAGCAGTTGCAGAAAAGAGAGAGAGAAGAGAAGAAGAAGAAGAAGAGAGAGAGAGCAGTTGGTAGTTTTTAGGTCATAACTCCTTCATCAGACTTCCATTTGATGCACTGCTACTTGGATTAGAAAGTTAACATCTAAATAAAGCCAATGGGACTAGAATCATTTTGATTAGATATCGAATGAGGTTGAATAGGGCCCTAAAGTTTGTTGTTACGAATTACAGTGAGCTCCAATGATCGAAACTTTAAATGGTTATATCTCTCTCATTCGAACTCCTATTCAAGTGACTCAAGATGCGTTGGGATCCTCTCTTCATAAGGTTTCTTTTGATACCCATAAGGTCATGAGAGGATTGTCAAAATGAGAGAAATTAACCTGTGAATCCAACAACTTTCTAAAGAGATTTTGGCAAGATTCCAACTAGTAAACTGACACCTTCGGCATATTTGAACTCCTGAGCTCATTACCTTTCCAATGCAACTATCAATGTTTCATTTGGTCACTGAAAACCTCCCGAATGGTGGCACGTGTGAAAGTCAGTAAGAACTCTACCAAAGCTTTAACAAGGTTTTGACAATCTAAACTTTTAGCAGCACTGTTTCGATCTTTCCAACATGTTGTGCTGGTAAGCGCTTAACCTTTGCTTTCAATTTAATATTTGATTTTTAGACTATTTATTGTTGGGAATTACATATCCATGGATTAAATTTATATGCTTTGAACAAATTAATGAATAAGTTAGTTTTATTTTTATATTTTTTATTATTAAATAACTCAAATAAAATAAATTTCACAAAATTATCTCACAATGTAAGTGAAGTTAATGATTGGTAATTAAATTAGTTTTATTAACAAAAGAACTTAGTTATGAACAAATTATCAAAAGGAATTCAATAATGATGATGATAAGAATAATGACAATAATAATAATAACAAATTTTATTTTCAAATGAGTTTGTATTTCATTGATAAATCTAATCTACGATGTTGTCAAATTGGCGACCCAGGAGCGGTCGACGAGTTGTTGATGATTTATTGTGTGTTTTGAATATAATTAAAAGTGCTTATATTCTCTTGTTTTAGGGGGAAATGTCCTATTTTCAGGGAAGACTCTGTCATAATTCTAGTAGAATTTTCATAATCGTGTTAGTGTTAATTATTATATGATAATCTCGTAATATTATACAATTTTGCCATTTCATACATTTTCCTAGTTATCTGATGCCACACTTCGAGCGGAGCTAGATGGATTTATGTTTAATTTATGAGTTATATAGTTTAATATAACATTCTATTCCTCTTATTTAGTTAACCTTTCACTTGCATACATGCCATATTTGTTTGTATATTATATATGTATACATACATTATGCATTATGAATATATATGTAACATCTCAACATATGTATGTGATTGTTTCATTATTATTAGTGTTGCATATTACTTGTGATTGTTGGATGGAATTGGGATAACATAGAATCACTTAGGAATGTGAATCTGACTGTGATGATGATTATGTAAGATGAGTTGTGATTAGTGTATGACGCTAGAAGCCTGCTCATTGCCTCGCTACTACAAGTCATATTGGCGCTGTATGGCTTAGGCCATGTAAGGTTGGGACCCTATATATTGGATGTAAGTGACAAAAGTTGGACTAAGAGAGTTAGATAAGGGATCAGCTTCCTAGTTTGAGGTTTAGTGTGGTTCCTATTGACTGAATCTTATCATTGTTTAAGTATGTGATTATTTGTCTATTTGACATAATGCATTACCATTTCTTATATGCTATATAGCTCATTGAGTCGAACGCTCATTTTTGTTCAATATATTTTTCCCAAGCTATGGATTGAGCTTGAGAAGAAATTTTATATTGAGTCAATTTTGCTTGTCTTCCTTTAACAGTGAAGTTTATTTATTATTTAGTTATGTAATTACTTCCTTATCATTATATATTGTAACTCTTTAAAACTTCGCATTGTTATTTTCTTTCCATCTGTAATATCTAGTCAGTTGTGTAGTTTTATGTTTAAGTATAATGAGATGTTTGGATAAACATAAACTAGATGATAATACTGAGATGGTTATTTGGTGTAACACCGTTTATAATTAGATGTTTGGAATATTATATTGGAATAAGTACAAAAAAAAAATCTTGTGGTTTGATTCATTTTCACTTATGGGTCTATGAAATTTTTTTTGACAAAGAGGGGTATGTGGTTGACACCGTTAGCAATTAAGGGTCTCTATCATTAATACCGTTAGTAAGTACTGATGTGGCAATTACGTGGTATATGTGGTTTCACTTTTTATTTTTTTAATAATAAAATATTAAAAATCAATAATATAGATCCCAATTTTAATAATAATTAATATTAAAAATTAATTTTTTATTAAAAAAATAAAAATTTTGAAAAATAAGAAAATAAAAATTTTTATTTTATTAAAAATTAAAAACATTAAAAAAAAAAAAAAAAAGGAAAATTCCATTGGAATCTTGGAGACGATCTAGAATTTCACAAATTGATCCCATTTCTTTCTTCAGAGTCTCAACTTCTTTGAGAAATAGACCAAAGTTACGATCCATGGTGTTTAATTCATTTGCTATCTCTAAATCAGGATTTGGACTGGCTTCCAAATCTTTCATGGCCTCTTTCTTTAGATCCACATAAAATAACAAAAAAAAAAAAAAAAAGAAAGAAAGAAAATTTATCAAAATCACCATTATCAAAGGATCTCAACAGGCTTTTTTTTTTTTTTTTTTTGAAAATCAGAGTCAATTGACAACACAGGGAAGGCTTAACAACCAGATCCTCTGCATCATGTATAAAACTCATCATTTCTCCTTTATTAGCAAAACACCCATCTTCTTTCTCCACCTTCTCACAATTACTATAACCCACTGAATGCTGTCGAACAGGGTAACAAGCGGCACATGATGAATGGTAGAGAAGCTCACGATGGCGACCCAAGCAAATAGATCCTGATCGCGACCTATAGACGTAATCTGGACGCACTAATTTGATGTTGGCGATAACTAGATGGAGCTAGAGTAGCGTCGAATGTAGCCAGCTTTAGCTTGACATAGGCTTAACGATTTAAAGAATTTGATTCTGCAAATTTTTTTTAAATAGCTATTTAGAAATAGAAGATCTTGCACTGTGAACACAATTTTTCTTTTCTTTGGTTTGGCTTTTAGATATTTATTTTCTAGTTTAAAGGATTTTGGGCTTTAAATTGATTTTGAAGGCATAACAAAATCGATTAAATTCTCTACTTCTTCTTTTTGTTTAAATTTGTATTTTAAATTTATGTGAAAAAAAAGATTTTTCTTAAGAGAAGTTATTAACTTTTTTTAATTTTATATAAAAAAAAATTTTGTTTTAAATAAAAATAAAAAAAAAACCTTTTATTTTCATTGAAATTATAAATATATTTTTCAAATTTATAATGGGTCCTATTTTTCTTATTTGGCCGCTATGTCATAACAAAAATATTTTTAATCGGTCAAAAGTGCCATATCAGTTCAAAACTAACGATTTTAGAGTAGCAGACCCCTAATTGCTAATGGTATCAAACACAAACTCCTTTTTGCCAAAAAAAATTTCGCAGACCCGCAAGTAAAAAATGAGTCAAACTATAGGGTATTTTTTTGTACTTATCCCTATTCTATTTATTGGTGGGCCTTAGGCCAAGTGATATGATGGTTCAGTTTTAACTTTACAACTTTTCTTTTGATTTGGCCTTTCAGGATTACTATGAGCACTGATAGCTATCACCTGTGTCATAGTGCTGGTCATGTGCCTTTAGAGTCGGATTGTGAAAGAATTGATATCAAAGCAGAGGTCTTGCAACTTGTAGTACATTTGAGTTCAGTAGGATTCATGTATATCTCTATTCTTGTAACATGCGAAGTATAGGGTTCCCTTTTGTCTATAAGTCCTATTTGCTTCAGATTCAACATTGTCTATAATTAGTGTCTTTTCATAATTATATGTGTTTGTGTAATTGCATGTGAACATAAATGATAATCATCTATGATTATCTTGAGCAAACCATGGCAATAAGTGATGATTGTGGAACTCAGTATATAATTATGTGTTAATTATCTTTTGATGTAAACTACTACTTTCGACCACCTTATAGATAATATGAGGTATGGTCCTTTTATCTTAGAGATTACGCCTGATCAGATAACTTTATTAGGGTACTTGGAATGGGAACATCATTGATGCTTTTGTTTCTTTAAATTGTTGAAGTCCTTGATTGAGAATCTGTTTTTGGAGTTAATTTATTCATTATGGGGATATGCCATCGTTTGATGATAAGACTAGTCAAAACTCTTTTCTTCTTCTAGTTCTCTCGCTAAATTCACCTTTCTTAGACATATATAATAGGATAGTTCTAACTTTGGGAAGTGGAATGAACTGCAGTAGTATGACTAATCCTAATCGATTATGTCTAAAATACTATCAGGATAAGTTGTTTTACTTAGAGTAGCGAGCCTTCAAGGAAGAGTTTTGACATATTCTTAATTAATATTCTAATAAGAGATATCACGAGAGTATAAATATGAGGGTAACACACCATTTGAGGTCACAAGTTAGCTTATAACTCCCTCTTGGAACTTAAAGGATTTCTTCCAATCAAGTTTTCTTTCAATTCATGGCATCCTCTGTCTCATCCTCTTTTGAACCTAATTCCTTCCTTTATAAAGGTCTTTCTCCCGAGATTCAAACTAATATTTCTTATAGAGCCCTCAAGAACTTAGCTTCTAATAGATTTTTGAATATCAGGCATGCCTCATTTGTAAGTATGGTTACCAATTCATTAGAGATTTAGTCATTCACCTTGAAAATCCTTTTCTTAGGCCTTAACTTTCACGGATATGAGGGTGGATGCCTTTTGGGTATGGCCAAAAGAGTTTTTTCTATTTTCTATGGTATTTCCTCCACTTCTACCATATCGCCGTAGAGATACAGCCTTTCCACTTTCTTCGGTATATTCATTATTTGCAAAGCAACAATGTAACCTACATCTACTTACCTTCTTACAATGGTTCAATCATCTTGATTGATGGAGTGACTTTCTTCTCACAGTAATAGGTAAGTCAATTTGGACAGATCCCCTACGCTCTGGACTATGCTCATTATCCATCGTCCTTACACTGTTGTGAATTCCTAAGTCCTTACCTATAAATCATGTTTCTTTTTGCTTTTATAGAGATGTATTTGATCATCCAGATGAGTTTATTAACTTTTAGCACTTTGTGTGTGAGAAGAATAATATTACACCACGCGAGCTATAGCCTCTTGTTGAGGTTGATGTCCCTTGGTGTGAGTTCCCTTCTGACTATTGCCTTAAAATCAATGCTACTAAAGGAGATAGGGAAAAGCATTACCTTGAGGGGTTGTACTGAAGGGATGACCACTAACCCTTGATACCCAACGATGATAAGTTTAATCCTACCAATCATCTTTGGACTTATCTCGTGGACTACTAGCAAGACTCATGTGAATTTGATCAAATGGATGATGTTGAGCTCTATTGTCACATCCCACTTTTGGGATGGACAGTCCTAGGGCATGGGTGCCCAAAAGGGCACCGAAAACCCATAAAACCCCTATACCTGCTATCAAAACCATAAAGCACCAAGCAAACTAAAATGTGAATATCACATCAATACTGCCCAAGATCTTAACCTGAATCACATCACCATCTCATAATACAATTCTATGCATTCCTTCTTATTGATCATCATTGACATTTATCAATTAATTCATACATATTTCTCATCCTTACATAAACAAAATTGTATTACATATTAATACAACTAGAATATCAATTTCTACAGAGCAACTAACTATAACATACATATACTTCCATAAAAATAACATACAACATCTTCAAAGAAATTTCTACACGAAAATATATACTGTCTTTAAGCAAAACTCATACTTCAACTTGGACTGATCACTCTTAAATCTCCTGTAGAAAAATTTGAGAAAAAGAGAGTGAGTTTATAACTCAGTGAGTAAAAATCATGTTACAATAGTTCACATGGCTTAGTGTTCAAGGTTTGTTAATAAGGAGAACATTTGGCTGACATATATATATATAAACAAACTAGTTGATAGAAGAAATGAATGATGGAGATTATTAATAATACTTTTGGAAACTTAAATCAAGTACCAATAACATATTTAAATCTTTATATTGAATAGCACAAAACATATATTATTCTTTAAATTAATTTATCAAATGTCAACAACTATTTACACTTTTTGAAAGTCGAGTCGTATAACAATACTTTAATACATTTGACACTTATCATTTAAATACAAAGAATTTGCAAATATACTTCAAATACATATTCAGTAACTAACCATAGTTTCAAATATATTTTCAAATAAATAGTAATGCATTTCAAATAAGATTTCATATAACTGATAATACATGTTAAATTCTTTCTTTAAATAACTAATAACTTCAAATTCAATTCAAAGGCCATTGTAAATACAACTTATGAAATACTTTTCAATACTTCTTTTATCTCGTAATCATCTTTAAATTCATAAAACACTATCATATCATGTCATATCATTAGCAGAGATCTGGTCTATAATAGTTGGATGCAGATTTGATCCATGCATCTTATCATAATCACATTATTGGTAGAGGCTTTTCTTGCAGAGCAATACCATACTTCTTACGCTAGGCGGGCCAAGCCAAGAAGCTAAGATCATACCTCCTCCCAGCTGGAGTCATTATAGTGTACACTGCTTGGTGTTCCCAACACTGGATAAAGGGATCTCTGCTTGAAAATTTAAAATCCAAATAAAATAACTTTATAAAAAATATAACAATGCACTAGCATATAACTTCCCATATGGGGAAAGAAATCAAATATCACATCTTTTATAAGAGAATTTAACAAATTTAAATGTTCACACAAGAGCCTACAAATACTCGTATAAAATACTTTAACTCTCGTCAATAGCAAACTCATTTAACACTTATAAAATCAGCATAAACATATATAACTTTTAAAATCATAAACATTAACAAAAACCCATTTAACACTTATAAACTCATTAATGACTATAAATTCATTTAACACTTATAAATTCATTAATAACTATTTTGTAAATACTTTATAACTTTTAAAATTATAATAAACATATATATGTAGTTCAATCATATTATCAAAAGGAAATTGAATAATCATATATGTATTGCAATAAGCACATGGAAGGAACTCTTATGAACTCATTATTTGGGATTCTCATAGTGATTATGAAATTCAAATGGATAGAAATTTCATGCAAGGTGGTTTTACAATGATACGGTTTTTCGATATCAGATTTGCAATAGAAAATAGGATTGTAATTACTCACCTTTCTCGCTATATCCTCTAGCTAGGTGCAACCCATCTCACTTGCACGCAACTCAACTTTTCTCGCCTTAATTCCTCTTACACGTAAAATCCCAATTCTCATATCAATTATGATTCAATCCCTTATTTGTTACTCTTATAATCTATTCATGGAATTTTTATCAATTAAATCCTCTATAAATTTATTCTTATACATTTCCTATAATTCTAACGAATATTTGGTAGCATTTCCCCTAAAATTGGACTAATTTCCTGAAAATCAACAAACATTCTCAACTCAACAAACATTGCAATTCAATTGTCTAACCCGGACTTCCAATACAACAACTAATCTTAATATTTATCTAAGATAACTCAAAAATACATATAATATTATTTCATCTACTTAATAAAATTGTTTTAATATTATTCATGTAATAATTAACTATATAAACATTTACTAATAATTTACAAGAAAATTCATATAACCTTCTAATAATCAACTATACAATTAAGAGGAAATCATCAATGATCTAATTTCATTTTAAACAACTTCTATATAATTTAATAACAATTTATATTTATTAATTTAACACTACAATAACTAAACATAAACAATCTAATAATTATCCTAGCATTTAAACATTGGAATTAATTTAACGGGAATGCGTTCTAGGGTCACCGAAATTGAATTCTTGAAATCTAGCTTCGGAATTGGATCGTATGCTCAAAGAATGACCTGCTGGAACTTTCTGTCATAGGCGGCGCGTGAGGCCACACACCGGCGATCGGTTGGCAATGCGCCACTACTAGAGGTGGCCGAAAGTAGCATGGTTGATGTCGTTTCACTCGTCTCAATGCTAGGAACACAGATATACACCTCACTTGCTGCCACGCTTCCTTGTTTCACTGGAAAATGCCTCAAAAGATCTAGTGGCTCAACTTTCGATCTCCTTCTCTGGTCATCCTTAACCGATGAGCCAGGTACCAACTTGAAGCCCATGATGAGGCCATTCCATAGCCACTAAAATTGCTCTCATCCACCATCAAAATCCCCAGAAATCAAGCTTTAAACTTTCGGTGCCGGCGAAGCTCTGTCTCACGCTTTTGCCGTCAACCGTTGTCCCTTCTTGCTACTGCTGGCTCCCTTGTGGTCATCAAGGGTAGAGGAGCAGTTAGGCGGTGGCGTTGCAGCCCACCACCGACCAGAGCTTAGCTCACCACCTCTCTCTCTCTTGAATTTGTCCCTCTCTTCCTCTCTCCCCGACTCTGCCTTCTGTTTCACTTTCTTTTTTTTTTGTTTTTTTTTCTTTCCTTTCATTTTTCTATTTTCTATCTATAAACATATACATACATAATTTCTTTTTTTTTTTTTTCTCATTTTATATACATAAAATCTTAATAATTTATATAATATATTCTATTATTATCATTACAATTTTTTTTCATCATCATCATCATTATTATTATTATTATTATTATTATTATTATTATTATTATTATTATTATTACCCATAAAAATTACATTTTTATTTTATAATACTTTCAAAATTAAAAATAATAAACTTATATGAAAATATTTTCTTAAATTATATTTTATTTTATTTCTTAAAATATTTTTATTCCTTAAATTATCAAAAAATAATTAAATTTCTTATTAAAATGGAAATTCATAAACTTACAGAAAATCGGGTTGTTACATCTATGATGATGAAGAAGTAATGAATTTGTCTCCCTCTCACAAGCCAATCAAGAAGTAATAGCTTAGGGTGTTTGTTGTCATTGTGGTTGGGTAGTTTTGTTATTGGGTTTTTAAGTCTGTTAGGATTAGGGCTCAGTATTGATGTATTTCATTTGGTTTGGTGAATGATTCTTTTTCGCATGTAATCTAGTTGTGATAGTAGTTGCAGGGTATTGTCAGGCAGAAAATAGGACTAGAGACACTACCTTAGCATGTGTTAAAGTGAGAATTTTGTCCCTGTGTACCACTCTTTATTAAATTAATGTTGATGTTATGAACATGATAGTTGTGTTATGAGAAGGTTTTTGGTAATTGAATTATCATGTTTTATGGCTATCCAAACAATATTAAATGTTAGTGTGTAGTTGATTGTATAGTTAGCAAGAGGAGATACCAATGGTTTAATTTTAGTCTCTTGAACTTACACCTTTAATAATTGAAATGTGGTAAGAATATCATATAGTTGATTTAGTGTTATTAGATTAATCCTCTAGTAGGCTGACTTGTGCCATTTCATATATAACCCTATTGGATTGTAGGGTAGTGATCTAGCCAATCAGCAAACCTCTTATAAGTGGTGGTTAGATCTAAAGTGATCGCTTGAGCGTGAGTTGTGTCTTAGAAATGAGTAGACTTCTCTAGTAATCTTATTATGTGTAGAAGTTAGCATGTATTTTAAGATTTAAGTAGTAACATATTAGGCACCCATTTTAGTTGGTCAGTGGTTAGCAACCTGGTTGTATGCATGTGTTACATAGTGTGTTTTGTTGGTACAATGAATTCAAAAATCTTTTTTAGACTTGAAGTTAGTGGTGAAAAAACATTGATGGTAACATAATTCCTTAGAAAGGCATATTCTTTCAGGATGCGTATGTCTCAAATGATAAGAAGAGTGGATGTAGCTATGATATAAGAAGATAGTGAGGTCACATTAGAGGAGTAATAGGAAAGTCTGATGTTTGAGGATCCAAGAGGACTTTAATATATTAAAAGATTTCATTATGATAAATGATTTTGAACTTCATGTTCTAAAAACTCATGATTGTATCCACAATGTTTGTCTAATTGTGCATTAGGCCTTCAATCACATAGTCACACATTATTAATCATGCATTCTGAGTCTCAAGTTTTCATAAACGATTTTTAAATGATCTAGAAAATCTATGATTTTGAATGTACCTAGAATAGATTAAAGTCCTCTAGATAAAGAATGCTCAAAGATTGACCATTCATCGAGCATGTTAGAAGGGGCTATAGTATTGTGATATTTAATAGCTTGTGAGATAACAAGATAGTTATCTTCAAAGTGTTGGTTGTGATTTTAGAGCAATATGTCAGAGTATGCGGCGAAGCGTAGGGGTGAATATAATTTAGATGCAAAGTGCCTATTTTAGTTTGAAAGTCCAAAGAGTCTAAAGTTGAGATGGCAGAGAAATATTCCTTTCTAGTTGCAGTTGTTTGAGTTGGTCCTATACTATGACGTTATGATATTTCATTGTTTTGATATTTTATTATTGTAATGAAAAGAGTATTGTGTTTCATATTTAATATTTATCTTTTATTTAAAAAATTCAAGGATGAATTTTTTAGGGGAAGAGAGTGTAACACTTTTAATTAAATTATATTTGGATATTATAAAAAATTTATATTTGATAAATTATATATGAAAGTAATAAATTTTGTATTTTGGCACTTAAATATTAATTTTTAATAATTTTTAGAAATTAATTTTTATTCAACTTATTTTTTTTACAAATCTACGAATATTTATTTTCAAATTTTAATATATCAAATTAAAGCATATTTTACAAGGAATTTAATGACTATTTATTTATAATTTTCAAACCTAAAATGAAATTTTTACAAATTTTTAAAGATTTATAAATATATTTGTAAAAAAAGAAAAAAAAAAGAGAGAGGACCAACCTTAGATTGCCATATGGCAGCTTCGAGCTAGCTACCCAATTGCCTTGAAAAGACAGTAGTTGCATAAAAGATAGAGAGAAGAGAAGAAGAAGAAGAAGAAGAAGATAGAGGGAGCAGCTGGTGGTTTCACGGTCATAACTCCTCCACCAGATCTTTGTATGATGCATTGCTAGTTAGGTTGGAAAGACAATATCTAGTTGAAGCCGACGGGACTAGAATCATTTTGATCAGATATCGAATGATGCCAAATACATGCCCCAAAATTTGATGTTGCAAATTCCGGCGAGCTTCGATGATTGAAACTTTAAATTGTTATATCTCCCTCGTCTGAACTTCGATTCAAGTGCTTCAAGATGTATTGAAATCCTCTCCTCACAAGATTTCTTTTGATACCTATTGGGTCATAAGGGGATTACTAAAGTGAGAGAAATTAACCTATAAATCCAATAATTTTTTGATAAGATTTTAGTAAGATTCCAACGAGTTAACTGACACCTCTGGCATATTTGAACTTGTGAGGTCATTACCTTTCCAACACCACTGGCCATGTTTCATTTAATCATTGAAAACCTCTAGAGTGGTGGTATATGTGGTGGCTAGTGAGAACTCTAGTGAAACTCTGTTAAGGTTCTGATGGCTTAAAATTCTAGCATCACTATTTCAATTTTCCCAATGTGATTTGAACCTTAATTCAATTAAATTTTGTATTGGTCAGCCCAAAACCTTTGCTTATTGATTTAATGTTTGATTTTGGATTGCTTATTTTAGGGATTGCATACTCATGGATTACATTTATATACTTTGAACAAATCAATGAATAAGTTAGTATTATTTTTATATTTTTTATTATTAAATAAATTTAAATAAAATAAATTTCACAGAATTATCTCAATGTAAGTAAAGTTAATGATTGGTAATTAAATTAGTTTTATTAACGAAAGAACTTAGTTATGAATGGATTACCAAAAGGAATCCAATAATGATGACACTAAGAATAATGACAATGATAATAATAACAACAAATTTTCTTTTTATATGAGTTTGTGTTTCATTGACAAATCTAATCTACGATGTTATCGAGTTAGTGACCCAGGAGGGGTCGATGGGTTGTTGATGATTGTTATGTGTTTTGGACATAATTGGAAATGCTTATATTCTCTTGCTTCAGGGGGGAAATGTCCTACTTTTAGGGAAGACTCTGCCAAAATTTCAATAAAATCTTTGTGGTCATGTAAGCGTTAATTGTTATTGTTCAAGTTGTCTTTATTATGATATCTCATGTATCATATAATTCTGCCATTTCAGACATCTTCCTAGTTATTTAATGTCACACTTCGAGGAGAGGTAGATGGATTTTTGTCTTTTTTTTTTAGTTATATAGTTTAATATAACATTCTATTCCTCTTATTTAATTAACCTTTTTGTTTGCATACATGCCGTATTTATTTGATCCTTTACCGTTAGAAGTGCAAAAATATGTCTTTTGGGGCAAGCTACAAATAACCATCCTATCCAATCTCTGACCAAGTCTCAATAAGGTATGTATGGTACTAAAAAGTAGGAGTCACCACCTAGAAATAATCCATCAGCCATACCTATAAAACAACCAAAAACCATCCATTAGTCATGTCTGCAAAACAATCCAAAACCTAAAATCAGACACTTATAAAGCACCTCTAATAGAAAGGGCAAGAACATATAAATTTTTTCTCACATAGAGAATAATTAGGGAGATAGTTCATCTCTCTAAATTTCGAATAAAGTAATTGAGACTCACTGATGTCTCTATTAGCACGGTTCCACCATGGAGACATTGATGGGTCTTGATTGCTTTATTCGGGATCTGAAGAGATGTACTATCTCCCCAATTATTCTTTTTGTAAGAAAAATTTATATGTTCTTACTGTTTCTGTTAGGGGTGCTTTAATTATTTTATCAAAAAAAATTTATTTTTAATTTAGTTTATATTATGTTTAAAAATAATTATGAAATTCATTTTATTTGTAAATAAATTTTATTAAAATATATTTTAAAATAAATTTGTATACTTAATATTGTAAATTTTAAATTATTTTCAAGGTAACTTAATTTTATTGTAATTTTTTAGATTATTTACAAGGCAAATTAATTTTAGTTAAAAAATTTATAACGTTATTAATTTAAAATTTTATTGTAAATTATATTAAATTGAATATAGAATTTAGTTGAAATTTAAGTAATTTCATTAAATAGATAAAATAAAATATAAAATAAAAATTTTTAATTATGCTAGATAAAAATAAGTTTTTTGAAATTATTTATACCATATGAATTTTTTAATAATTAATTAAAAAATAAAGAGAGAGATGAATAAAGAAGAAAGAGAAAAAAAAGAAGAAAAAAAGCTTGATCATGGGCCCCACGAATGGAAAATTTCTGTTAATGTTAAAGGGTAGGGCGGACTGAAGAGTTTTTAAAATATTAGGATAAATATGTGCCTCAAAAAATGTTAAGTGCCAATTTGCATTTTTAGCTAAACTCTAGGATTATATTTGCACCTTATTTCTTAATTAATTAATTAAAATGATTAATTAACTAATTAGTATGATGAAATGGATGGATTAATTAATTAATTAAAATGATTAATTAATTAATTAGGATGAAAGGTGGATTAATTAAAAAAAAAGATTAATTTGATTCCTGAAAAAAAATAATTAATTAATTAATTAAAAAGATTAATTAATTAATTGAGTGATTAATTTAAAAAAGATGATTAGTTAATTAAAATGATTAATTAACTTATATTGGATAGGGTAATTAATTACTTAAAAAGATTAATTAATTAATTTAGAAAGTGATTGGAGAAAGAAAAAGAGAGAAATTAGAGGATAGTTATCAATTCTAATTTAAGATATCATAAAAATGAAAGAATGGAGGGGAGTATTTATAAAAAAATGGGCGTGAGGGCAATTTGGAAAGTACAAGAATGAAAAGACCAAAATGATAGGCTTGAAAATAGGTTAAAAATACTGAAAAATCATATTGGGAGGCATTTTAGGAATTATGGACTCAGGTCGGAGGACCAGGCAAGTAGCACTACCCAGGCAGGCTATAGGCAAGTCGGAGGTACTGCTTAGAGCACTAGCTGCAGATTGTCTATTTATTTATTTTTAAGAGAATGGTTGTTGGTTTGTGTTGAAAAATTTGTTGTCCGGGTAGTAAGCATTTGAAGGCTAAAATTTTCTTCATGGGGTGCTGCCTCGAACCCTCACTTGCTAACCAACTAGTCGGGCAGTCATACCAGCTCTGCGTTACACATTAAACTTAGCAGGTGTTAGGTTGTGGTCGGATGATAAGGTGCAAAATTAAGGGTTCACAGGTCTCAAAGCGGATCATTTGGGATTCGTATAATCTTGGTAGCAGAGTTTAGGCTTTATTGGCACTATGTTTGTATTGGACTGAGAATTATTGGGCTAAATAATAATTAATTAATTTCGACCTATGGATTGAGGATTTAGAGCCCATAGAAAAAAGTATCCAACAAACCTTTAGGAGGATGTGTCAAATTCTCAACAAACTTTGGAGACTTCTAGAAGAAAAGTGAAATGTGAAGTGTTGAACATGGTAACTGAACTTAGAGAGAAAATCTCCACTACCACAAAATATCAAGCTAAAATACAGCTTGAGACAAAAGAAAGAGGATGGTGACTTAGTGGACAAATGGAGCTAAAATTTAGGAGAATCAACTACCTGTTATCACTATATAAACAAGAAGACTCAACAGACCAAAACCCCAACAATCAACCAATCAGCAACAACAATCAACAGACAATACAAGTCTATCAACTTTTCAAGCTTCTATAATTTTTGCTTTAATTTACTTTCAAATTATCCAAGCCTCCGTGACTTTTATTTACTTTTTCAATCCTTGCAATTTATATCACAAAGATCCTGGTATTCAATGTACTCAATAGTGTAGTAATACAAACTAAAAAGTTATAAACATTTCTCTTAGTTTCTTGTGTAACAATTGGTGAAGTTGCGTCAATGAATCTAAATTTCTTAAGAGACTATTATATTTTTGTCTCTTACACAATTGTTTGATTAGAAGTTAGATATGGGTGAAACTCCCCACAGTCTCTGGTATGCTTAGCATTAATTTTAACTAAAAGGGCAACAACAATTTTTTAGCATGTCCACTCATGTCAAAAGATAACATTAATAATATTTTGGCACACTTGGTGGGACCTTGTAACCTAATGGTGTAAAGAAAGAATAGTAAGGATAAAAAAATGTTGAACTGACTGTATCTCAGGATGCATTGGAAGTGGATGCAACAACAACGCTTGGATACATTCCTCAAATGATTGAACAAATTGAGAAGGGTCATAATGTCTTGTGGGCTAATGATTATCTAGAGAAAATAACCGATTGAGTACCTCATGCTTTTCAAGGCATTGATGGATGCCTAAGTTCCTTAGAAAGTAATATGTCCTGCATGGACAAGAAAATGTGTCTTATGGAAAAAATTATGGCAGATATCAATATATTTTTAGAACAGGTGGTATTTTAGGCAAAACCCTACCTTTGGTGGGGCTGTTTCTAGTCTCAACTAGCCCATTAGACAAACTTATGAAGAATCCTTAGATTTGATGGATTCTAGTGGTGTACCTCCCATGGAATGCTAACCTGCACTATAATAAAGTAAAGAGACTCAAGGTTTGTCAAAAACTATAATCAACACTGGCCGCCCTTTTAATGGCAGGCCTACAATACTAGCACTACAACTAATGGCTCTATAATAAGTACAATAGCAATTTTAAGGGCATACCACCCTAAAGACCAATCTTATAGCATAGACTGGGGATGAGACAACATATGCATAAGCTTTAGGCTTAGGGGCAACCAAAGGGTAGGAGTAGGAATTTACATACCTAGTGTGGTAGCTACTCAATTTCCTCTAGTTTCTTTTGCTTCTCCTGAATTTGAAGGCCATTAGAGATGTTGTATAGGAACTATATGGTCCATGCTTACATCATATTGGTAGGGTGAAATTCCATAAGCCATATCCCCCAACTATTGATAGAGAGAGTCCATACCCAAGAGGATACTGGATCTTAAACTTCACTTTGCTCTCTGGAGAAGATGGGTAATCCACATTAGAACATGTTGCAAGATTTTCAATTCAATGTGAAGAGCTAGCAAACTATGAAAACTTTGGTTTTTATAAACTAAGTTGTTTCCAAATTCCTTGACGGGCCAAACATTTACTTGGTATTCAATATTACCAAGGGACTTAATCTATTCCTGGCAAGAAATGAAGAAGAAATTTCATACTCAATTTTTCAAAGCTGAGCTAAGTTTTGTGCTGCTAAGCTATTAAGGATGACCTAGAGGATTAGAGACTTTGCTGATCTCTTTATAGCCTGCTTCAAGAAAATGAAAGATAGATGCAAAGTCTTCTTGCCATAAACTAAATTTGTGAAAGATGGCATAAAGAATGCTTGACATTGAGCTCAGAAAGAAATTTCAAGAGATGGAATTTAGAGACATCTACGAGCTGGCTGCAAAAGTAGCAAAATATAAGGAGTTGCTAAGGGAAGATAACAAAATGGAAAAGAAGGCAATAGGAACTTACTTTCAAGAGGTGGGTACCCAAGAGATTGCTATTATTGACCTTGCTAATTCTAGATCCGAAGTCTGTCTACTTTTAATGAAGTCCCAACCAAAGGCAAGGGATGCTTAGAAGAGGAATCAAAATTCCTTAATGTAATATACTTTTGATGTGAGCAAAATGGATAAAATCTCTGATTCCTTGCTTAAAGAGGACTTTACTCTTCTTATGGGGCACCGCATTTTTGCAAAAGAAGAGATCAAAAGAAAAAAGTATTATAAGTATCATGATTCTCATAATCATACCACTACTGCATGCTAGTCTTGTAAAAATGTAATCCAGGATAGGATCAATAAGGGGATACTCCAGTTCCCTGAGATAGAGAAAGAGATTATTCTGATTGATGAAGATCCCTTTCCTCCCATGGCCTCTGTGAATGCTATTGAAGTGGATCTTCATGCCTTAATCAATGAGAAAAAGAAAAGCCAACAAAAAGCATAAGGAAGTAAACAAATCATATATAGGTTTTTAAGAGTTTGCATCAAAGTTGGCTTAAGTGTTTGGACAAGAGTTAGACAAAGACTGGGGTATACTTTAACCTAAAAAAGAAAAGTCTACCTCAAGCTTTCCAATCCTAAGAAGATCCCCGAAGAAAATAGCTTAGGTTCACCAAGGGTTTGCAGCAGAGTTTAACCAAAGGACTGCCATAGACTGGGTTAGGTTGCAATATGAGAAATGAGAATCAACATGATACTCACTACTTACAGTTCAGTACCTGAAGGAGTTGGCTAAAGATTATTAATAATTTACTCAAGGGTCTACCATTAGACCTGCATAAGAGTCTTCTCAAGGGATTACCAGAACTTAAAAGAGCCTTCTCAAGAGCTTATAGAAATTAGATCAGACTCTAACATAAAAAAGGAAAGTTAGTCTAAGACTTACCATTACTGAGCTAGTATCTAGGAAAGGCAACCTAGGATTGCCAAGAGTCTAGCTAGGAATCTTCATCAAAGTCTGCATTAGAATCCTCCAAGGGTTCAGTTGGAGACTATGTCAAATTCCAACATGAAGAGAAATAGTCTACCTTAGACTTTTTGCCCATCAACTACTATTCAAAGAAGATAAGCTAGGTTTATGTTATGACCTGTGGTAGTCAAGGAAAATCAGTGGCATCTTGTGCGCCATAAAAAGTTTCCATAGCCTCTTATTGAAACCCAAAAAAGGAGCCTTCAAAGGAAGAGGTAGCAATAAAATTGGAGGGGTCTAGCATAAAAGTAAGACAAAAAGAAGATCAAGTTGTGAAGAATAAACATGTAGACATAGAGTCTGGGTAGCATCACAGAAGACATGAAAACGCAAGAAATCAAAATGGGGCCAAATTACTATACCTTTGAGATGTTTTATGGCAACCATCATTTTGCTAGCTTCATTTCAAAGGTTTAAAGATGGAGAGTCTAAAGAGGAACCTCAAGAAGAAATAAAAGCTCAAGGGGCAACCTCTAAAAGTACACTATGTGTAGTAGAGTTACTATCCATACCACAAAACCTGGAGTCCCAAAAAGGGTCATCTTTAAGAAGCCTACAGTAAAGATGACAAAACACATCAAGCCGCTATACTCTAAAATGCATCTCAATGGGAGGCCAAACTCTAGAGTCTTGATAGATAATGGGTATGCTGTTAACATCATTCCACTGAGGATAGCTTTAGAACTTGGTAAGACTGAAGATGATCTCATAACTATATATGTTTTTATCTCAACATTTAATGGGAAAGTCACAAAGACTTTAAGAGTCTTACTTGTGGAGATCCAAGTTGGAAGTAAGACCTCCCTCATGTCCTTCTTTATGGTAAACTCCATTGCCAATTACCGTGCTTTGTTAGGAAGGGACTGGATTCAAGCCAATTGGTGTGTGCCGTCCTCATATCACTAATTCCTCCTATTTTAGAAAGGGGATGAGGTAAAATAGTGTGGGCTGATAAAAAGCTTTTCAAAGTCTTTACAGATATAGTAGATATAAGAATCTATAATGGAAGCTTTGGCAATGGTAAAAGTAAATATGGTTTGCCTAAAGCACTTATCAATGGCAAGCAAAGAGGATTGCTGATAATAAGTTAAGAATTTCCTCCAAAAGTCTGTGAACATGCCTTATCATAGGAGGTAGACCACTCAGCTCATCATCGAGGAGGTTGATGATTAACTTCACCCAAGAGGAGAAAGCAGCTGCTGTAATCGCTTTGTTGAAAGCATAAGTGCATCAAGCTTTGGACATGCTACTATTGAAGAAGTTCAAGAGACTATAAGTGCTGAAGTAATCTTTAAAGGGGAATAGTTTAAGGAAGTAGAGGAGATCTAGTTGCATGAGTTGAAAAATGCTCCACCTAAGCTAGATGATCCTATGACTGAAGTCCAAGATCCTTTAACAGAAGTGAACTTAGGGACTATTGAAAAGCCTAGAATCACTTACATCAGTAGCATGCTCCAACCTACATTAAAAAGAAAAATAATTCAAAGACTATTTTACATGGAAGTATAATGAAATACTTGGGTTAAGTAGGCAGCTAGTAGAGCACCAGCTGCCTATCAAGCCAGACTATTGTCCTTACCACTAGCACCTTATAAGAATGTCAAAGGACGTTAAGCTTAAAGTAAAAGAAGAAATCGAGAAGCTACTCAAAGCCAAGTTTAAAAGACTGCTAGATATACTGAGTTGCTTTTTAATATTGTTCTTATAGTGAAGAAATGTGTAGACTTTAGAGACTTGAATGGAGCAACTCTTAAGGATATCTATGTCATGCCCATTGCTAATATGCTCATTGATGCTATAGCCAAATTGAGTTACTTTCCTTCATAAATGGTTTTTCAGGCTACAGCCAGACAGAAGCCTGATATGCTCATTGATGCTATAGCCAAATTGAGTTGCTCAGGCTATAGCTCAAGAGGATATACCAAAGACTACTTTTAGATGTCATAGTTCCATAGAGACCTTCAAGTGGTTGGTCATGCCTTTTAGGCTAAAAAACATGGGTGCTACCTATCAACAAGCCATGAATGCAATCTTCCATGATATGCTTAGGAAGTATATAGGCATCTATATAGATGATGTAGTTGTGAAGTCCAAAAAGTTGAAGACCATGTGGAGCATCTAAGAAAGGGCTTCCAAAGGATAAGAGATCACTAAATAAAGCTAAACCCCTTTAGGTGCACTTTTAGGGTTCAAGCTTAAAACTTCCTAGGATTCTTGGTACATCAAAGAGGAGTTGAAATAGATAAAAATAAGGCAAGTGCAATTATGAGTCTTAGCCTCGTAAAAATAAGAAAGAGTTGCAAAGATTCTTGGATCAAGTGAATTACCTAAGGAGATTCATCTCTAATTTAGCTGGAAATTCTAAGGTCATTTATGAGTTTCTCAAGCTAAAGTCTGAAGATGAATTCCTTTAGGAAGACCACTATCAATAGGCTTTTGAGAAGATCAAGGAGTATCTCAGTAATCCTAGTCTTGATGCCTCTAAGAATAACAATCCCTTTGAAATTATATCTTTTAGCCTTTAAAGACTCCATTGCTTGCCTCTTTGCACATAATAATTTTACAGGTTAGGAACAAGCCATTTATTATCTCAGTAGGTTTCTCACACCAACATAGCTATGGTTCTTACCTATGGAGAAAATGTGCTTAGCCTTATACTTTGCATGCACTAAAGTAGTATTATTTAATCATATCAAGAGTGTATATAGCCTCACAAATAGATTTAGTAAAGTATATGTTGAACTAGCCCTTCATCACTAGGCATATAGGTAAATGGTCACTTGCTTTCATTGAATTTTCCTTGGTTTAGTTCCCTTAAAAGTCAGTAAAAGGCCAAGCATTAGCGAACTTCTTAGCAGATCACATAAATTGGAAGACACAAGGAGGAGAAAAGTTAGACTTACCTATTTATGGAGCTAAGAAGAACCTTTGGGTGCTGAAATTTAATGGCTCAAAAACTAAAGAGTCTGTAGGTACTGCGATGGTCATCATATCCCCTTCAGGTGCTAAGACTACTATCTCATTTAACTTGGACTTTGAATGCACCAATAACCAAGCAGAGTATGAAGCATTTATTATTGGGCTAGAGATTTTGAGAGAACTAGGTGCTAAGGAAGTATTAGTGATGGAAGAATCACAGTTGGTATTGAGGTAGCTCTCTAAAGAATATAAATGCAGCAGCCTTGCATTAGCTCCATACTACACAACATCAATTCAATTATTAGAAGACTTCACAGATGTGTCATTCTTGCATGTACCAAAAGAATCAAACTAGAAGGCTAATGAGTTAGCTTAAATAGCCTCTAGTATGAAGATAACAAAATAACTTACTCACAGGATAATCTTTATTAAGAAGCATAGCCATCCTTCCATATTAGAAGGGGGGATTTTGGTTAGCACCTTTAACATAGATGTTAACCTCACTAGTGATTGGAGACAATCTCTTAGGAATTACCCGAGTAATTTATCACAGACTCAAAGTTCAAGCTCAAAACTATATGTTAATTGAAGAAGAGCTTTACTAAAAGGGCTTTCATGGATTGCTGCTGAGATACTTAGGATTCCTAGAGGTTATAGAGGTGATGAAGTTGGTACATGAGGGAATCTGTAGAGCACACCAAGCAAGAATTAAAATGAGGCATGGCTATTTTTGGCTAAACATCCTCAAAGATTGTATAAGCTATGCAAAAGGATGCAAACAATGTCAGAAGTATGGAAGAATCCAAAGACTACCTATAGATGAGTTGCATCCTATGATCAAGCTTTGGCCTTTTAGAGGTTAGGCTATTGACTTGATTGGCAAAATTTATCCAATTTCATCAAAGAGACACAGCTTCATCATCATGGCAATAAACTACTTTACTAAGTGTGTGGAGGCTATACCTATGAAAAAGGTGGAACAAAAAGATGTCATACAATTTATAAAAGAGTTCATCATTCAAAGATTTAGCATCCCACAGTATGTTGCCACAAACTAAGGTACCATGTTTACAAGTGAAGAGATGAAGGACTTTACAGAAGACTATAGCATCAAGCTAATCAATTCAACACCCCACAACCCTCAAGCAAATGGGCAAGCTGAGGCTTCAAATTAGATACTGGTTAACATCCTAGGAAAAATGATTGAAAGCAATTGTAGAGATTGGCTCAGACTATTATTAGATACTCTATGGTTTTATAAGACATCAAAGAGTTGAACCGGGTAAGTGCATTTTATCTTACCTATAGTCATGATGTTATTCTTCCAATAGAGGTGGTAGTTCCTTCCTTGAGAGTGGCTAAACAATATGGTCCTACTCTGGATGATTACCACCAAGCTATGATGATAGAATTAGAAGACTTAGAGGAAGTAAAGATGCAAGCTTTCAATCACATGGTGATACATAAAAAGAAAATCTCTAGAGCTTACAATAAAAGAATTAAAAAAAAAAGACTTTCCATGAAAGAGAAATGGTTTGGAAGCTAAGCTTACCTATAGGCATTAAAGATAGAGAATTTAGCAAATGGTTTGCTAATTGGGAGGGTGATTTTAAAGTGCATAAGGTGTTGGATGGAAACGCTTATTGGTTGTCAAGTCTACAAGGAGAGCTTTACAAAAGATTTGTTAATGGCAAGTAACTTAAAAAATACTTTCCTACTATATGGGAAATAAGGCAAACACTTGAAGAAAATCAATGATAAGGCCAATCCCATGGCCATCAAAGTACTTGTCACCTATTAAAGCAATGTATATATATAGAGAGTGATGTGTATAAAGTCGATCCCATGACTAAAAATTACAATAAGTAGGCCTTTGGCCACTTTTACTTCATTCAAATAAAGGCAAATTGAATACACAACTTATATAGGAGTCTTATTTCAATATGCAAATTGAAATCCCAAAACATAAGTGTGATGAAGGAGTAAATATGAATCCTCAAGGTTCAGAGTCTAAAGGGTTTAAAAAAAATCATATAAAGTAGAGTTCCTTGCATTCTATAACAAGACAAGGGTCTAGCCTTTGGCATATGACACTCAGCTACTTATCACTACATCGTGGGAGTGGTTGGCAGTCAATAAGTCTCTTACTCAGTTTGTCTCTAAGGGATCTAAGAAATACCATAAGTCAAAAGTCCAAACTATTGGCTAAATTGTTAAGAAGACTAATAGGAGTAAGTGTAGGCGCTGAAAGAAGACCTAGAATATCAGTGGGCTGATGTGATTCTCTTAGAAGTCTTGGAAGCTATAGAGGCTAGAGCTTTCTTTGAGTTGGTGATAATTGGTTTTTGAGAGTCCTGGTTCTTTTTAAGAAGGTAAGAGTATATATCTTCATTTTCCTTCTCGGCCTCATTATTTACAAAAGAAATAAAATGGTCAAAAGGTGGAAATAAAATAGTTAAAGGCACTAAAGATAATGTACTTACACTCAAACTCATTTAAAAACAAACTCGTTATACCAACACAATCACCAATTCTCAAAGGAACTCAAAAAGCCTCCACACTAGAGTTTCCCGTTTGAGAGATTGGAATAGAGAAGAGCTCTTTTTGCTTTTGAGTAATCTTAGTCTCTGTGCTTGGAGGAAAATGAAGTGTCTGGTTGGACATAAGGAGCCAACCGGTCCAAGAATTCAAAAGATTGCAAGGATAATATAGGGCTGGACAAAGCATCTAAGAGTTTATAAATTGAACTGGTGTAAATTAAGCATCAACTAAGGGAGTCTGCTCTCTTTGCCTAAAAAAGCCACACAAGAAGGGGCTGTTGATGATGTGGCAGAATTAGATGCTGCTAGAATGCTAAAAATAAATATGTTAAATTCTAACCTAAAATATTTAAGTTGTATTTAAATTTTACAAAATTTCGACATAGTTTTCCCTAAAAAAATGGACATTTTAGTGACATACTTGTCTTTATCCAAACCATAAAATTTCATTCCCACGCCTTTATCTCTCCAAGCCTATAATAAAACTTCAAATCCCATTGCAAAATCTCAAAAATACTAAAATTTGTCAAGCAAACCCAATATACACAATATCGGGTTATATAATCGTAAGTCTCATTAAATTCGAAGAGATTTTGATTAAATCTAGAGTCTTAAGGTATATTTTGAGTTTTAGCAATTATTTTAGCCCGGGATCTAGTTTGATAGTTTGTCCAAATATTGTTCCTACTTTAATTTAACATATTCTCTTGCTTCATTAAACTTCAACCAAAGTTTCAAACCAAGAATAGAGCTTACCTTGTTACTATTGAGGGAGAGATTTGGAAGTCTCCATTTTTGGCAATTGCCTCGGTGCTGGTAATATTCCTCAATGCTTGTACTGTTCCATGTACTTATATTATTTCTATGTGCAAAGGGCTCTTAGTTAACATTTGGTTTCATAGCAATTTTCAATTATAAATAAAAGAAATCTTTATTTTTTTAATATATATATATAGACACACATACACGTATATATACATGTACACATATATACATATACGTATACATGTATACATACATAATGTATATATATATATACCCATGTCTACATGTGTATATATATGTATATATGTATATATATAAATATACATATACATAAAAATGAGAACATATACACCTGTGTGTGTGTGAATACACACACAAACACACACACACACACACACACACACATATATATATATAAGAATATTTTAGTTAGTTTGGTATTTTTATTTGAATTTTCTAGATTATTTTCAATTATATAAGTAATCTATATTTCTCAAATTTTTAATTTTTTAATTTTATTTCTCTATAAAAAAATATAGAAAACAAATGTACAAAGTATATATATGTCATTATATTTCTTCTATACTATTTATTAGTCTATATGAATAAATATATTTCTAAGACATGTTAGCGCCCAGTGCACAGAAAAGTATACATGGAGATGGAGTGCTCAAATTTGTATGTAGAGCACACCTATATATATATATATATATAACTAAAAAGCTCTATGGGAAGCCAACTTGGCTGAATGGTGACAAGCTATATTGATAGGACCTATATATATA